>CAWVNZ010001279.1:0-86930 GCA_963930735.1 Dioctria linearis
GGCGAGCAGTGATACCCACTGAGACGTCATTTTCCTAGATATGTGATTTGTACCCCTTCAAATTTCGCTTAATTTGAAAATTTTGTTGCTTGTCCCACTATTAAAAGAAATAAATTTTCTTTCAAGATATTATAAAAGATAGCCGTCGCGGTGAGTAAAAAGTTAAGAAATATACAATTAGTTTCAGGAAAGTGGTGGATGCCTTTTTCGGTGGGATGAAAGAGTTGAATTTGTATATCTTACGACCTTGAACAAAAAAACAATGCTATTTGAAACGTTCTAATAGAACCTTGATTTATAAATATAAAGGTTTGATATGTAGCTAGGTACGAACCCACTAACACGAAACTGATACATTCTCCAGTAAATGTGGCAACTATCTACTTTTCGCCAATTTCCTTCCATAAGTTGCCCCTAAAGAAGATATTCCAGGGTTTTGTTTTTGTAAGATAATTTTGGAAATTATCTTTCCAGTGGTTTATTCTAAACTTTGCTTTGAAATATACTCTGCAGAACCGATTTCTCGTTTTAGTTGCCCGCTTATGACAGACAGACTGACTTGCAAAATCAATGATAATTAACTCCTAATTTAATTTTTCAAAAATTATTTTAGTTGTGATTTTAAATTTTACAGAAATGTGCTATCAATTACAAACATATCAAATTTGATATATTTTTGATTTAAATAACAAAAAAAAAAGTTACTAGTACCTTCTGATATTCTACAAAAATTAAATTACGGACTAATGATAATTAATTTTGCATCTCCGTCTAGTGCATTTCTCAATTATAAGTGGAAATCTTCAACTTTTCAGTTATCCTCTTTACCTGAATTAATTGCTCTCATACTTTCAAAATAACTTGGAGTAAAGTTTCTAAGTAGGATTCTACTTTATAAAAAATTATTATTAAAAAACTAAATTTTTCCTCATTATTAGAAAATTTAGTAGTGGGCGTTGGGTTTTTAACTCGAAAGACTTTGGCAGCCCGCCCACAGAGAGTTAACCATATAATTTTGTTTCAAAGTAAAAGTTGAAGTGAAATAATTTGTTTACCAGAAGAAAGAACATTGAATCAAAATTTTTAACACAACTAATATAATTATATATACACTGAGCCTGTTGTGTAATATACCCAAGGAAAGTTTATTGAGGTTAACATCTTTCAGAAACTCTCGTTATTTCATGCACTGAATAACAAGAAGATAAGGATCCCAATGAAATGGTTTTCGTAGCAGCAGCGGTGATAGTCATTACATCATCCCTTCAACTTACTAACAAACAATCGCGCCTTATATCCTACGATAGACAATATTCCATAGAGACCGGCCGGTACAGAATTAACCAATATAATTCTAATTCCCTACCGTCCCGTATAACATTTTCGCATATCCTAAAAGGGCAGACCTCTTAATCCAGAAGCAATTAAATGTTACAGACACGTAAGATCGTCCGTAATAAGAGGCTTATTAAGCCAGTAGGGCTGCCGTTTAGGGCGAATGAATATTTCATTTCCTTGACTGAAAATGTTGCGATGATAAAGAGGGTAACTAGCTACTACCATTAAATATACATAGGTAGATGTAAATATGTAGATACTTATATATACATATACATATGTATGTGCACGTGTGAATGCCACATAATAGATAGGAACGTTTGTAAAAGGTGATTGAACACTCCTTTTTACCCAATTGCGTCACACTACGAAGACAATGTGAGCTTTAATTAGAAAATTTAAATGGTGGAAAAGAAAAAAGTATTTTATGAGGTGGATTAAGGAAAGCTTAGTAGCTGTAGTTTCTAATAGGTTCTGCATTTCTAGTTATTTTGGATGATAGTGGTCACTAGTGTAATAGAAGTTATTATCTTATTTACTTCTTAGCTTCAATTTTTTGTAACTACTATCCGTAACTCAACCTCTATACATACCGACGCGCTGGAAATGTTAATTGCTGGAACCGACCAAATGTCGAAATTACGTTACATACACCATTTGAATCAGAAATGAAAAAAACTGCGTCGAATGATCTGAGTCTCATATCTTTGCGATAAAAAGAAAATCATTTACGCCATTGAAAACGCGTGTACTTTTTCCAGTAACTTCGATTAGATTTGCAGTAATGGATCAAAAGGAGCTACTTTTTAAACACCATGTCCTTAAAGCTAAAGAAAGTTTGAACATTTTTAAGCGACTTATATGCACCTTCCATAGTTTGACGGCTCGACAGGCTTAAATCATGATAAGATGATGACTTCTGTTATTAGCTCTCTCTCGACATTGTTCGAACTTGCTACATTTTCAAGCACTCGTTGTCTATGAAAAATAGCTTTAATGAATTTTATTTTTTAATCCTTAGTTTTACATTGGAGATACAGTTAATTTATGCGTTTTAATTTATAGATAATTCAGTGTACGATGCTACTACGTCAAAAAGGTATTAAATAAAAACTTATAAATAATAACTGCACCTTTAATGTAACCACTTGTCTTGTTACGGTAATGTACATTAAAAATTAGATCTAGTTTTCAAAATAGAACTGGGATACAGCTCACATATACAAATCATACAAATGAGTAAAGTATTATTATTATTATTAATTGTGGGGGATGCAGACCGGATTTCAGCTTGTCACTGCGACCTATATGATCTATTGTGACATTACCCTTGATACCCTAGGGCGCCCATTCGAACTTAAGGTCTTTGATGAAGCCTATAATATTCTTTAGGGCCAGTGGAAATACCTTTCCTAGATGTCTTAGCCTTATGCGGCACAGAGCTTCACAGTCGCATAGGACATGTTCAGCTGATTCATCGTCTTCCATACAGAATCGACAGGTCTCATTATTGACCTTACCCATCTTCTTAAGGTGGTATCTAAGCGGGCAATGCCCAGTAAGTAGGCCCGTTATGAGTCTTAGTTCCTTCCTGCTGAGTGTGAGGAATTCTTTGGTCCTCTGTTGCGAGTACTTTATAAACTTCTTCGCTTGTCTCAGCCTCGGGGTATTTTCCCAGTATTCGTTCTTAGTTCTGTCCTCCCAAGGCCTGATCTGAGCTGAGAGGTGACTTTTTGGGGTGTCCAAAAGACTGGCTCAGGGCCAGTAAACGGAGATTTGGCTCCTTCCTTTGCAAGGCGGTCCGCAATCTCGTTTCCCATAATGCCTTCATGTCCTGGTACCCAGATCAGTCTCACTATATTTGTCTCGGCCAGTTGCTTTAAGACAGTAAGACAGTCCCAAACCAACTTTGACTCAAAGGTAACCGAATTTAACGCTTTAAGTGCTGCTTGGCTGTCTGATATTATGTACATTTTTGCTCCACGCATATTTTTATGGATTATTTCGCGAGCGCAGAGTTCTATGGCGTGTATTTCTGCTTGAAAAATTGTTGGTGAGGCCCCCAGTGCTTTTGCGAGATGGCACCTTGGCCCATATATGCCCACGCCTGCTTTACCTTCCATTTTGGATCCATCCGTGTACCATTTAAGAGATCCTTTTCAAAGGGTAGGTCCCGAGTGTGCCACTGTTGATGGTTCCCCACGATCACCTTAAATGGTGTTTCAAAGTTATGGCGTTTCGGCATAACGTCTGAAATTGGGTTAGCCATCGGGTCCTCCATGAAATCTTGGAGGACTTTCAGGTGGCCAACCAGATTATTTGAACTTAGGAGGTTTGCCCTTTGTAGCCCAATTGTACTAAGTATGGCCTGCTCATTAACATGCAAATGTAAGGGTAGCAAGTCCAACATAGCGTCTAGGGCCGCAGTTGGGCAGGTACGCATGGCACCGGCTACTCTTAGACATGCAAGCCGTTGTAGTTTTTGCAAACTAGCTTGAGCTGTCTTTTTTTTATTTTTGGCCACCAAACGAGTGAGGCGTATGTGACCATTTGTCTTATAATAGATGTGTATGACCACAGAGTCATTTTTGGTTTAAGACCCCAAGTTTTGCCAAAAAGCCTGCGGCATGTCCATGTTGCCACTGTAGCTTTATCCAGTATTCTTTTTAAGTGAGAGTTCCAGGTTAGTCTATTATCCAGGGTAATACCTAGATATTTGACTTCCTTTGAGAATTCCACTACTGTTGCCTCAAGGGATGGTGCTTTTAGGTAAATCTTCCTTTTTCTCGTGAAGGGAACAACTGTTGTCTTACCAGGATTGGCTCGAAGTCCCATTATTTGGCACCAGTTGCAAACTATGTTTAGGGCATTTTGCAATAGATCAGAGATTATCTGATCATTTTTGCCCCTAATTGTAATGACCAGGTCATCCGCATATCCCTGATTGTCATAGCCGGTGTTTGTTAGCTTCTGTAGGAGATCATCTACAACCAGAGACCATTGTAGAGGGGACAGTACCCCACTGTAATAGAGTACTCACCCAGGTTAGCTGTGATTCTCCGGTTTTCAAGCATAGCTTTTATCCATTTTATCAAGGAAGGTTCAATTCCTTTTTTTGGTAGCTGCATTCCCAGTGGCTTCAAAGGAGGTATTGTCAGATGCTCCTTCGATGTCTAGGAATGCGCAGAGGGCAGTCTCTTTATCCTCTACTGCCTTTTCTAGTCCTAGGACAAGACTATGCAGGGCAGTTGTGGTAGACTGTCCTGCTTGGTAAGCATGTTGATTTGGGTGCAGCGGTGATCGCTTGAGTGCACCGCTCCTTATGTAGTTGTCTAATACTTTTCTCCGTTGTTTTGAGGAGAAATGAAGTTAGACTGATAGGACGGTAGGATTTGGGTAATGCAGGTGAACGCCCTCCTCCTTTAGGTATTTTATTACCTTAACTTCCCTCCACGTCCTTGGTATATATCCTAGAGTATAACTTGCTCTAAATATCTTAATGAGATTTATCAATATCTCTTCTAGCCCTTGTTGAAGTAGGGCTGGAAAGATGCCATCAGCTCCAGGCCATTTGAATGGCTTTAATGAGTTGACTTTGACCATTTGACTTTCCTTGGGGTGAAGATTCTGCCAGAGAGACTTTTAATCCTGTTTGGGGGGGGGGGGGCCTGCATTCAGGTCCTAGCTCTTCAGGGATTTCGTCGTCATCTTGCATAATTCTCGAATCGGGAAAATGAGTTTGTAATAACAAACTTACTGTTTCTTCCCGGCTATTCGTGTAGCTACCATCGACTTTCCGTAGAAGGCCGATACTATTGGTATGATCCTTAGAGAGAACTTTTTGAAGCCTTGCACTCGTGGGTAGATCATCAATACCCTCGCAGAGATTTTTCCAAGTTCTTCTTTTGGATTCCCTCAGCTCTTTATTGTACTCAGTCAAGGCGCGCTTGTATTCATTCCAAGCACCTGTTATTTTTGCCTTGCTGAAGAGCTTTCTAGAATTGGCTTTTAATCTATCTAGTTCACCACCGGGGCACACCTCGCGTTGTTGCCCTTTGTTTAACAGGACAACTTTGTTCATAGGAGTAGATGATCAATCGATGCATTTCAGAGGAGATACGGTCTAGATCCATGCGGTTCTCAATTTGACCGTTTTCGAGCTCCTCTAGACCCATTCTGATGTATTCCCTGTAGGAATTCCAATCCGTGAGACGTGGAACTCTTATTTCCTCCCTTTGCATAGAGGTAGCCCTAATATCGAACCTGATATGGTTAATGTCCGACATTGAGACTTCGTTTGAGACATGCCAGTTTGCAATGTCATCCACCATATTTGGGCTGATGAGTGTTAAGTCCAGCACCTCTTGGCGAATGGCATTGCAGAATGTTGGTTCATTCCCTATATTAGCTATGTCTATGTTATTTTTAACTAAATAGTCAAAAAGGTACTCATCTCGTCTGTTGGTGTCACTGCTTCCCCAAACAATGTGGTGCGCATTCGCGTCACACCCAATGATATAGGATTTATTCCTTTTAAAGCAGAAATCCAGAAGTTTTGTAATTTCCTCTGGAGGAAGTGTATCCGTATCTCCCGGGAAGTAGGCGGAGGCTATTACCACCTCATGTTTGCCTTTATCTGTTGGCACCTCTACTAGGGCAGCGACTAGGTCCCGAGGTATTAGTTCTGTAATAGGAAGGAAGTTAATATTAGGTTTAAAAAGCATTGCCACCCGTGGGGTGTCATGATTCTTATTATAGATCAACTTACCTTGTTTAGTCGGAAGCCCTTTCACTTGACTTCCAAGAACCCAGGGTTCTTGCAGGAGCGCTATGTCGATACCACCCCTATTGAATCTTCTGCTAAGCACATCCGAGGCAGCTTTTACATGATGAAGATTCACTTGGACTAGCTTGATATCACTCCTGTTTTCAGTCATTATGAGTGACCTCCTCTTTTGGGACGCTTTTTCGTTCCCATTTTTTTTGCCCCTTCCGGCTTTCACCCCTTGGTCTCTATTTAAGGGTTTTGGCCCTTTTAAATAGAAGCTTGGGGTACTGTGGGTTTGCCGGGCGGTTTTAATTTAACCACTGCCTACTCCCCAGCAATACTGGTCAGCCTGTTGCCCTTTTCTGGTGTTGAGGGTGTCACAATTACCGGGTTGTTAAGTCCACTGATAGTTGTGGCTATTTTTTTACCTGTTTTGGGTTACCCATTTGGGGGTATCGCCCTTGTTGACTCTGGTTCAGCTACTTCCATTTTCTCAGGAGCCCCAGTATTACTCTCGAGGCTTTTGCCCGAGGTTGAGGCGACCGCAGCTGCTAGGTCAGATGGCCGAAGTGCAGTCTTGGACGCTTCAGCCTTTGGGTTGACCTCTGCTGTTTTTCCTTGCTCCTTTTGCAGTTTTAGGTCTCCTTTCGGCCTAAGCTGTACCTACCCAAAAAGGAAGTTAATCTTAAAGCTTAACTTCATGAGCCTTTCCGCCGAGCAACTCCTTCAGTCACTTTCCTTAAGACCTTCCACTCAGCTACTTTGAGCTTATGGTTTTGGGGCACCTTAGCATCGCAGTAACTCGTCAGTAGGAATCTCTGTGCTTTCAGGGAAATAGCCAACTAGGATCTTTGCACGAGGAATATCACATTCCTCTACAGCCCTTAGTTTGGCATTTTCCCATGGTGTTATCTCACCCACTATCTGCCTTAGCCACTCCGAGGTAGCCTTGTCAAAGCAGGTGAGAACTAGCCATCCTGGTCTGGCACTGTAGCCAAGGAATGCCGGCTTAAGTCGGTCATTCTCTATCTCCAGTATCTTGTATCTAAGTAAAGTATATTTGATTCAGCATTTCAGTAGACCGCAGTTATTTTAACAATAATTACGTACCATAAATTACACCTATTCAAATATAGCATCCTTGAGGTCCACAAAAACAAAAAAAAAACGGATTGCTGTAAGTGGGAAAACCTATACTTCCACCAACTTTAGCGTAATCTTACTTGTTGAAAATTGTAGATATAATTTTTTTATAAAAAAAGAACTTTCCAAAAATAGCACTTCGATTTTGAAAAAGTTTTTGGACTCTAGTGTTTTTTTGAGTTTCATTTTGAAAGGTTAGGTACTGTAATTATGTTTTTCAGTGTCGATACTTAGGTTGCCCCTCAGGTAACCAGGACCATAATGTGCATAGGGAAAAAAAATGTATTTAGTGAGGAATAGAGGATTATATACACCCGCACAATACGAGGATTTCTACTAAATTCCTTATCCGGCCATCTTTATCCAACTAATTACGCAAATATGCAAAACAAGCTCTATAGTTGTCGCAACTCTGAATAATGCAGGATATAAAAACGGGTTGGGTAAAATGTTCTTGTATCTACTGTTTATTCAAATTTCGTAAAAGACACGATGTAAGATATTGCACATAAAAATTTTCCTTTTTCACCAAGGCATGACAAATTCTGAATACCAAAATTCTACAGGGTTGTATAGAGTCTTTTTATAAAAATTATATTGTATTCTAATAACAGAGAATACGTTGATTTAAGATTTAAGATTTCAAGCGCAGAGCATTTTTGTAAAAACTTTGGATATAAAATAAACCCTATAAATTGCAAGAGTTGTATATTCATCGTATTTCATGTAATTCATAAGTTAGTATGATTTGAATTAGGAATATGTGAATATAAAGAGTCGTATATACAAGCAGTGAGACTGCATAGAAACGTTATATTATTAAATATTATAATGTTGTAAATATTACAACTTTAGGATCATAAATAGATCTTTTCTAATGTCGCAAGAACGTAAGAACAGGAATTTTCATCGTACAGACTTGAAACAGATAAGGTGCTACTTGGGCAACTTGTATACCATATATACAGACACATTTGCTCCTTTCTTCTATACTACATATATACAAGAACTATCAAAAGATGAAGAAAGAAATTAAACAAATAAAAAAAAAAAAAAACAAAAAAAAAAACATCAAAAAAAGAAGAAATTCTCATTTAGCTTCTCTTAAAATACACACTATGACCACTGTTCTGTTGAATAAACTTGTTCCAGGACATAACGTTAAAAGCTGAGTTGGATTAAAAACTGTTTCCAAGTCATCCTGCAGAGATAGTCGAGGGAGTGAACTTAATATTAGACACGATGCCATAATGTCAATGTAAAACAGTGTAGCCAAGCCATCGCATTTATAGCTAAACAACAAACTACCCAGAACCGTAAAATAGAAACACATCATAAATTTTTATAACCCCACCAAAGGACTACGTTCGAATGTGTTCGGATTATTGCTCTTTCGCGTGGTCATGCAAAATGGACATAAAAGACGAAGGTCAAAATATGAAAAGCTTATACGAAAGGAGGGTATATCCCAGGAAATGAATGCCCACAGGAGCTTATCTCCTTTTTATAGATATCAGTACCGAACATTCTTCATCCTTTGCCAATGAATTGAGTGAGTTGCCCGATAAGAGGCTTTTAACTATAAGGTTAGAGGGTGTAAGAGGTAGTGGGTGCCGCTTATTTCTGAGGATATAACGTAGCTAATAGAACTGAAGTTGTTGCTAAAAATATTAACCGATATGTTTCATCATATTTCAGTTTGGTTCTAAGTTCCTGTATGTATGTATGTATATGTAGGTATAATGTATATATATATGCAACACATACATCTACATATTTATACCTATACAGTACAGCATAGAAACTTGCATAGAATTGAGATTTATATACTTATGAAATTTGTAGTCAGAAGGTATCAAGAACTATTCTCATGGTTTCTAGATATGTAGCTGCAAAATATTCAATGCAAAAATTTATTTTGTAACGAATTTGTGTAGTCCTTGTAGAGGGAAGAGATTTAGTTTTTTTTTTTTTTTTTTTTTTTTTGTAATAACTTTTGGGGAGTAGTAATCTCTCTATTGAAATGGAGTGTTTCATGTGGTCTTTATAGAAGCTGCTTTGAATAGAATCTGTATTGGAAAAAATATGTTATGGAAGTAATAAACCTAATATGAATGCGCTACGTTATAAGCCTAACTATCGAATAACATAAAATGGGAATTATTTATTTTTACATTTTCTAGTACAGGGTCAGATCCAGGCCCATGCCACCGGGAGGGTTTTGGGAGTTGAAACCCCTCCCAACGATCGAAATAAAAAAATTCTTCGTTTTAACATCAGCGCGATACAAATTCAACAGCAATAAATTTAGACGCATTAAATCGCAGTGAGAATCACGGCTACATAATACTTCTGAAGTATTGACGGAGCAGCTCTCGCAAATTATTTCCAAGGAAACGCACCTTAATTTATGTAGTTAAACTAGAAACTTTTCCACGTACTATGTAAACAACGTTGAATCAGTTTTAGTGCGTTTCATGTTGCATTGTGCGAACGCTATTTAAAATCAAAGTCTTAAAACATTTCTTGTTTATGATATCCGTATATTTTTTTGTAAGAACCACGGTTTGAAGGAAACGATGTAAGTTACAATTATGTTATAATTGTAATTAAGCATACAAAAAATAGTGGAAATTTAGACTTCGTTTTTCTGATTGAAATCTATTTTTGAAGTAATTGAAATACATTCGTGTAAATGATAACGAAATTTGATCCGGTATTTCTAGGTAAAGAATCGTTCATAATAGGCCGTTATTTAGAGCGCCAATTGTAAACGAAACTTTGAAATTTGTGAAGAAGAAGGGAGAAGAATAAAGTTAAAATCGATTAGTGCGAAAGGAGGGTCATTGATGCTTGGAAATTATTTCGACATGGAATGATGCAGCCACGTCAATTGCTGCTTTCAATTGCTTTCGGCCATCAAAACCGTGATTTTTAATTATCGAATCTGGTTCTTTATTAGTACATTATTTTGCTTTATCGTTGTGATGAAGCTTGGAAATAAAAAATCAAAACTCGACAGAAACTATCGCTAGATGCTACAAAGGACGAAATTGTGTATAGAGGAAAGAAAGCGACAGAGGGTTTCAAGACGGTTTTTCAAAAAATTAAAGCTATTTGCCAAGCTAAGGCTTGAATCTCATTTAACCAAACGGTGGAATGCAATGATTAATACAATTGAAGATTATTATGGTGTGTTGATCTAAAAGCTGCCAAGATGGTTTTCCAAAGACACCATTTTATAAACTGTAACAATTTTTAGTAATTTAATTTTTATTTGAATTGAACTTTTATTTTTTCTTTTATAAAACTGTTTTATGCTAATACTTTTTAAATTATACACCTCGTCTAAAATTAACAGTTTGATTCCTGTTTTTCTCCTTTCGTACACAATACAAAATATAGACTAGCATATCAAAAATATTTTCAAAAAACATATAAAAGTCACTCTGAAAACTGAAAATAATTTATATTATTATAATTACAGCGTGCGATATAAGCCACCACAGATCTTCGAACCATACTGTTCAGTCCACCTATACATCTGAGATCGCTCGATTATTTCCCCAATGCCAAAACACTGATTCCTCGTCCAGCCTAAAACAAATAAAAAACAAAACACAAAGTATTCAAATCTTAAAAAATTATAAACAAGAATACTTATCTAAAATCCAAGAAATTCCTCTCTTTAGTCCAGCAGCACCCCAGGATGTCCCCAATCAAGAATATTATCTAAAAATAATACAAAGAGTTCATTAATTTTAACATTAACATGTAAAAACATTATAAATTTACCTTAAACATACATTCCTCCTACATTTGTTGATGACAGCAATTGACATTACGTCAAATCATTTGATTTCGCCTCAGTCATTAAATCCAACAAACGTCGCTAGGGCAACACCGAGAGGCGTGAGCTAATAACTGGATGCGGCGGCCATATAAAGCCGACGAGCCTCAGCAGAAAATCATTCTTGGTTCAGAGCTCATCTGATTCGGAGACTAATCCGAGTAACAAGAATAATATTCCCAACCTCATTATAGAAGATTAATTCTATATTTCGGAGTTTGATCTGAAAACACCTATTATAACCAATATTCCGTCCCACACCTAAGCAGAAGTTTAATTCTGCGCAGAGATTAATCTGCAATATTCCGTCCCACAACTAAGCAGAAGAATAATTCTGCTGCAGAGAATAATCTGCTACATCTCCTGCTCACATTTACAGAGGAATAACTCTACTGCAGAGAATAATCTGCATTCTTCGTTATAGTAGCATATTGCTACACTTCTGCGCCCGCTCAGAATACTGTCCGAGACTAATCTGACTAGTTGTACTGACAGAAGCATTTTGCTGCCCTTGTGCCATCACGCACTAGCAGCATCAACATTTCATTCATTCTAATGACTGCTAACTAATTCTGGTATTCTTCTATCTTTGTTTCAGAAAGAATAATTGATCAGAACCCGGAACAGGATTCACCAGAATTTTAATATCAATTTTTAATTTGTTTTGTTTTATTTTGGATTTCTTTTACTTGAACTTTTTTATTGAATTTTTGTGGTAGTTTGTAGGTTAGTTTAGTTCTGAATTTTATTGTAAATGAATTTTGTGATATTAGTTTAAGCCAATGAATTATTTAAAAAAAAATTTATATTTGAATTTGTAAAACTGAGTTGTCCTTCACAAACCGGCACTCCCTCCCACGTCCGAGACTAGCTCTCACACATACCTTGATCTATTCAGTACTCATCTAGAGGGCCGTGTTTTGAAAAGTCGCAGCGTATTGTCAAACTTCTCATGTTTGAAAATTTCAGATGAGGCAACGTGTGGACAATTCTTCGAAACTTACACCTTTACACGGCAATTCATCAAAGAAGTCAAACAAGCTAAAACAATTAACAATTCGCTGACAGCTCTTTATATCTACAGCAAGGATGCATTCCTAAATGTCCTTTTGCAAATTATGCCACCTATAACCACAACTTTGTCATTGCTGTATTTAAGTTTGTAGTTCTCTATCTCAAAACTCCCTCCTTCGAAGAATTCTGCGTACGGGCCTGATATATAACTTTGGAAATTGGGAAGAATAAAAAACGGTGATAGCCATAGTGAGGGCAGTGTTTTTTTTCATCTGGCATACTGTTCAGATCTATCCATTAGCATGAATTTACAATAACAGCAACTTAATTCTCACATTTATCGAATTTATGGTCATAGATAAAATATTTAGTAATATAATATTCTCATAGAGAGAGAAAGCTATTGGTAGCATTGAACGTTATCAATTTAGCTTATACTGAGAGGAGTTAATTAAACACTGTCAGGGTGAGAAATTTTTAATTAAGAAAGAAAATCATGGAAAGTAAAAAATAAAATTAATAACATAAGTAAAGTATCTAAATTACTGAATTGAGGCATTTGGCCGAACGCATAAATGACAGCCGCCATTATAGCATGTTTAAAAATTCACTAAAACCGAGTTTTGAGTACACCAAGGGCATTTTCTACTAAAATTTTGGTAGTAGAATGAAATGCAATGAATTGTGCTACTTTATAAGTCTTTATTTATTTATTTGAATTTATTTATTTTAATTGTCTACAGGTTACAATATCTCACAAACCTTCAGTTAATGTATTAATTAATTCTAAGAAGAGTTAACACATCTATAATTATCAAAAATACAGGACTTAAAATTATCTCTTCGCAAAGAAATATTAACAATTGACTAACATTTATAAAAAATTGAAGAACAATTGGAAATAGGCTCGTGATTACCATAATACGTTCTGTGATGAAGAATATATAGCAAACACCTAGAGTGAATTAGCGTTTCCAGAGCATATACATAGTATACTAATCAATGATAATAACTCGGGCGAGTTAATTCTTTAACAAATGTCGCACAGTTAACCTCTCGCCGGAATTCCAATTGAAATAAGTCCATTGGCGTAGCCAGCGTTTTGTTGTGGGCGGGCAGTAGGGGCAGACTGACACAATATTGAAGAAGAATATTCTTCAAGCAAGTATTGTTTTTCAAAAATGTGTATAACCAATCTACAGAGCAGCCGAATAAAGGAAGATAAAGCAGCCGCAATCTCGTATTTATTTATAATGTTGAACGCTAATTTGGCTTCTCAATACGTACCAACGGACTGCATACCAATTGACGAACAGTTGTTTCCATTCCGGGGTCGCACTAAGTTCACCCAATATATGCCGTCCAAACCTTCAAAATATGGCATAAAAGTTATGTGGGCTTGTGATTTCAAAAATTCATTTCCATTGCAAGGCCAAATCTATACAGGAAAGACGGGTACGACCCGTGAAATCAATCAAGGAGAACGTGTGGTGAGAGTTTTGTATTTGCGGTATAAGGGTACTGGTCGAAATATTGTTACTGATAATTTTGCCACATGGGAGTTATCTTTAGTGGGGACAGTGAAGAAAAACAAAGCTTATATTCCGCCGCAGATGCTGCCATCTAAAACACGTGAAGTACATTACACCATTTATGGATTTAATGACAACATAACTATATGTTCCTACGTTCCAAGAAAAAACAAAGCGGTCGTTATGTTGTCCACGCTGCACCGCACTGATGAAGTATCAGGTGCACTCAAAAAACCTGAAATAATTGAATACTATAATAGGACGAAAGGTGGAGTAGATACAATGGTCAAGATGCTGGCCACCTATTCTACTAAGCGAAGAACCCTGCGGTGGCCATTGGCTTTCTTCTACAATATCCTAGATGTAGCAGCGCTGGCTGCATACATTGTTTTTATGGAAAATAACCCAGGATGCAACAAACAAACTGGCATTTCCGGTTATCAACCAAATATGTATCGAAATTTCAGCACGAGAAATGGGATCGAGAGCGTTCTGGGTCATCCTATAAACATCCCAATTTCGACAATAGGAGCGGCAGCTCCTGTACGGGATACTTCAGGACGTCTGGCAGTAGTTGGCAACTGCCATGTATGCATGTCATCACTAAAAAAAGAGGTATCGTTAATCGCGAGTCATGCAACCGTCCAATTTGCAACGTCCATGCAGTAACACTGAGTAAATTTAGCTGATGCAACTGAAAAGTAATTTTTGCAAAATAATTTAGGAAAATAATCAATAGGTATACTAATTGATATTTTATAATTACAGATCTATCAACACCAAGGCCAGCTAATCGAGTTCCAAGTTAAACTTACATTCATACTTAAATGCAAAATATCAATAAATACATTATTTATAAAATCATTTATTTTGTTTTTAGTAAATTTGGGCCTAGTACAATTTTCACTCAATACGTGCTATTATACCAAATATTTATAAAGGTACCCGGGTACCATGGGTGTGCCTTTAAGTAGAAAATTTATAACTGGCGTTTTTCATCCACCTGACTTTACATTTTTAGTAGGAAAACGCGTTAATTGTCTTAAAATTACATGATTTAAGATTAACACGAAAATCAACTTCGAGAAATTATTTTTTTAAAATGAATTCGCAGAAGAAAGTTCAAATAGTTACCCGGGTACCTAGGTGTGCCCACAAGGTTAAAATTTAATTCGGCACTGAAATCTATTGTGTGAACGTTAGGTGATATATATGTGGATTGAGTTAGCAGTGTGTGAAGTTTATCGATGATGCGAATTGAATGTTGAAAAAAATTAGTACCAATGATACTCAAACTGTGTAGAGAGCAAATTTTTATGACCACTTGTAAATTTTCATTTTATTTTTTTTTTAAGCAATTATTTTCTTAATTATCTAAATTTAATTGCGTATATAAATTTGATTTCGAGCAAAACAAAATTTGAGCAATATCTAAAACTCTCATAAGATATGGACAAAAATTGCAAATTTCTGTGGGGGGGGGGGGGGGGGCATTGCCCACCCGTGTCCCTACCTCGCTACGCGCATGGATAAGCCCAACAATAAACATCATACAGAATACGAAGGTAAATCAGTGTTGTTCCTCTACACGTAGACTTTCATTGTCTACTCTTTAGCGTAGACAATAGCGTAGACAAACTCTTTTAGTGTAGACAATGTCGACAATGTAAACTTTGTATGCTGTCAAATACAGAACTGGTAGTTGTACGTGACCATCGCTAAGTGAAGTTGTTCTTAATGAAATAACAAGTGAAAAAGCTAGAATTGGTCTAAGACCAATTCTTATGATACCCTAGATAAATGCACGTATGAAATTTCGTATGGTCATAAATTTGAGCAATTTTGATTTTTTGCATTGGTTTCTCACATATATTTCTAGAACGGCTCGTCGGACAGAAAAAATGATTATAACCAATTTTATAGGATTTCTTATTCTGAAGAAGTTTTTAGTACAATAAAAATGTCTAGGACTGATCGTTTTCAAAGTATATGTAAAAAACCAAAATTATTATATGGTAACACCAATAAGGGGTTGCCCGATTTAGGCTATTTTTGAAATTTTATTTGCTATTAGTATGAAAATAGAGCGTACCAAATTTCAGCTTTCTATATGGATGCGTTCTCTGGCAGTGTCCAAATATATCGTGGAAAACGAAATTTTTGTATGGCAACCCCACGAAGGAGTTGCCCGATTTGTCTCATTTTCGAACTTAATTTTACTTTTTTTAATGTCCGTGTACAAAATTTCAGCTCTCTAGGTGAACGCGTTCTCGAGTTATCGTGCGCACAGACAGACAGACAGACAGACAGACAGACAGACAGACGGACGGACATGCAAAAATCAAAATAACTTTCAATATTATGCGTGGGTGTCCAATTCATTTTGCTCTACCATAAATATTTCGAGGTGTTACAAACGGAATGACAAACTTAGTATACCCCTCTAGATTTCATCTAGGCTTTAAAAAGATAAGCTATAACTATAAAATGCCAGGCAGGCTGAAAAATAGAGCTTTTGATGAGCTCGGATTCGATCTCGTTAGAATTAATAATAAATATTCCGCTGTTTGTATACAATGTAAAAAGATGTTGCTTAATACTGCTGAAAGTCGATTAAGAGGAGACAGATACGACAAAATAAAAGCCAAAACAACTACTCAATTGCAAACGGAAGAACAAGACAAAACTGTTTACAATTATATTATTTTAGATGACGCAGCAGTTCAACAAAATGAAACGATTATAGACTTAGCTTCGGAACCATTATTAAATGCTTATGCAGAGGTGACGGTGAGTACTTAGTATTTAAGTCATTTTATTATACACCAAAAAAATTGTGATCATACTCATAATATTACAGAATGTGGATTTTTTAAACCACGAAGGTATGTCTAGAGAAAATGTAAGCTCTTCACGTCCATGCTCATCTGCTTCAGCATCTTCATTAGACGCCACTACGTTTTGCTTTCCAGAGCCACATCCGACTAATTGGTCTTCAAAAAAAAAAAAAATCAATTTTCGTCAGCTTCGACTTCGAGATCAACAATAAACTCTGGAAATACATCACCATCATCTCCTTCACTTTCACAAAGTAAAAATAGGTAAAAAAGATGTCGTTGTACAAAAACAGTTCGAATTCAATGTCGAGTTTTGTTGACAAATTGACAGCTGAAAAATTGTTGTAGAATCAGTGGACCTTGCAAAAGAGCTATACTCAACCAATGTTTATGGTGTTGTATCCGATAATGCTAGTGCCATAGTTAAAATATGGAAACTGCCACAGCATTTTATATGGCATAGCAACTGTTGTAGCCACAGAGGAAATTTATTTGCCAAGGATATTCTACACCAACAATTAACAAATAAAGTGACATCTATTTTAAAAGAATTTAAGCAAGCCGACTTTGAAAAGTATGTTATTGAGAAAGGTGGAAGTAGGCTGCCATGTGATACTAGATAGTGTTCAAACAGAGATTCTTATCAATGTTTGGTACAAAATTTGTCATATATGAAATGTATAACAGATGAATAAAAAAAAAGAAAAAAATTAACCAACATGTTGCGAAGTTACTCTTTGACGATGAATTTGTAGAAGATGTTAAAGATAACAAACAACTTTTTGACCCCATATGTGAACTTATAAATATTTGTCAATCATCTGAATGTTCAGCTGCAGATCCTGTAAATCTTTGGTTTTCCTTAACACTACCGGACAAGTTTGAACTCAAGTTCAGTGCTAGCTTAAAATCACGAGTAGATATGGCATTGAACAAATACGCCTTGGCAGCTTTTTATTTGCACCCCACGTATGATAATGCTAAATTGAGTAATGCTCTTATGAGGAAAATCAACAATTTTTAAATCAAGGAATTGAATTGTACGGGAATAGAAGATTGGGATAATTTTTAAAGGAAAATTTCCTTCTTTAAAAATCCATACGAGAAAGATATAAAAAGAAACATTAGTATTTTGGAATATGGTAGCAGTGCATCGTCCAACTCTGTCCCAGTTGGCCATAAAATTGTTGCAGATTCCAGCATCATCTGCCAAAATTGAAAGACTTTTTTCAAGTTGATCACACGTGCATTCTCCAAGCAGAGATCGGTTAACCTTTGAAAGGTCTAAACGATTGCTACATATTTATTATTCCCTTAGAATTAAGGATGATGCATATAACGAAGATGATGATAATTCTAATTAATTTATTTTAATCTGAATAACTTTTCCTAATTATAACTCAGTTTATTTGGTGTAAATATAATTAAGTTTATTTTTAGTGTACATACTCATAATCTATTTTCTAACTAAAAACTTATAATAAATCCATTTGAATTTCAATCAATTTTTTATTCTCTACATTGTCTACGCTTGTAAAATAAGTGTAGACAAGAGATTATTGTCTTCAGATAATTATAGACGCGTAGACAATAATATAGTCTACATGACGTAGTCTATGTACGTCTCATAACACTAAGGTAAATTATCATATCGGTAGTTGCATTTGTAAAGCGTGAATCTAGTCAAGCTTTTTTCAATTGATTCAAGACTATCAATATGAACCTTGTAGTAGAGGCACCAAACGACACATGCATATTGTAAAGTAGACCTCATCAAAGCAAAGTACGAGCACGAGTCTTCCAAACTATAAACTCAACATGTAGAATGTAACTCGATTTATTATCATGTGTGACGCCAAAGTTATTAATTTCAAAAACCCTAGGAAGAGTACAGATATTTATAATCTGATCAAAGAAAATTGGATTGGATAATCGATAAAATGTCACAGTTTTATATTTACCAATGTTTAAGTGAAAATTGTTCACAGAACACTAATTAGAGAGACTATTAAGATCACGTTGTATGATTGCTCAATCATCCAGAGAAGAAATGACTATTAAAAATAATTTCAAGTCATCAGCAAAAATCGAACATTTAGTAAATTTGAATCTTTCGACTACTATGTATCGTTAGTAAAAAGCAACAAGAGAAGAGGAACTAAGTGGCTACCTTGGGGTACACCATAATTAGAGTTAATATCTCTGGAGAGGATCTTACCAATTTTGACATATTGTTTACTATAAGTCAGATAGGATTCAATCTATTTATAAGAAATGCGTGAAAGCCAGGTATACTAAGTTTAAATAAAAGAAGAGAAATATTAATTCTATCAAATATCCGTGTAAATAACATTAACATGAAATTAATCTTCTATAGCATTAATAGCATAATACGAAAAAGAAGTAATGCCCTAGACACACAGCGCTTTTAATGAAGAAATAACTAACGATTCATTAGTCTATAATGATTCATTATAAACTGCAGACACACAGCCATTTCTTTAATTATATCATAAATATAATAATCATAATATATATCATTAAAGAAGCGATATGGATCGAATTAACGCGATAAACTTGTTTTTATTTATTTTATTTTCAATTTAACAATTTATAAATGAGAAAAACTTTATATTAAAAGAAATATTGACAATATATAATTTGTTATTTGCATTTCTTCTTCTTATTTTTCAAATCGGCAGATGCACAGCGGAGCTCCAGATTTACATTATATGCCAAATCTAGCACATTTTTCCTCATTATAGATATAATGAAGGAGGAAAACACTTTATTAGTGTACTTCATTATCATCTGATTTTCGAGCTATAATGACGTATACCATTTGACACACGGTATTTTAATGAATAGTTAGTACAAATGATTCGATAGTTCGTGCTGTGTGTCTAGGGTATAAGATTACTTACACATGATCGACGAGGAATAAATCCATCCTATTCAAATGAAATAATTTCCTTGGATAAAAATTGGAACTTTGGAGTGAATCAACGAGTCAAGCATTTTAGGAATATTAGGTATGCCCTAGACACACAGCACTTGAAAATTCTCTATAAGTGGACTGTATGTGTATGTGTGCTGGTTTTATGGATAACTCAGTTTGTGTATTAAAAAATTTCAAAAATATAAAATTTTAGTTTTTCAGTCGTGCTATTTCAAGTTTCTTACAGCTATATCACAATTTCATTCAGACTTATTACTAATTTAAAAATTCACAATTCAATAAAACTTAATGTCTAAATAAAACTTCAATAAAAATAAAAAATTCATTAAAATCCAAGAAATGTCGGCGTAGTTGTGGTTTGCCGCGTCGCTCTGTAAAGGCAAAAAACGTGTCGGTGTGGTTCTGTTCGTGCTGTGTTGCTCCCTTTTTCTAACTCCTGTAATGAAGAAGAAGAGTTTGGTAGATGAGTAGGCACGAGACAGTTGTAGTGAGAGCAAATAAATTTGTCTGATTTTGAGAATTAAACTGTTTCACTCGAACTGCTACGTTAGGGCAGTTGTGAAGTTCTTTGCTTGAGTTGCTGCGTGAGAGCAGTCGATATATAGTACGGAATATATTATTTAACGATTTTAACAACATGTAGGGCTGCTATAAGTGAAGTTGAAGAACGTAACCAATTATTCTGCCTTTATTGTGCAGTTTTTGTCATGCTGGTACGTGAGGGCATGAAGGCAGCACTGATGACGTTTATCATGTGCGTACCTTTTTGATTGCAGCAAACTTGGAATATTGCTGCGTCTGAGATTGTAATGATGGCACTTGCGACGTTGAGTCTTGTGTGCTTTTTATGTGTGCAGCAATCTGAGTACTGCTACGTGTGGGAAGGAAATTCCTTCTATCTTGATTAGCTTCTGCATATATTTAGTGCAGAATTAACCTCTGGAAACAAATCTAGACCAACGTTTGTATGACATTGTCTAGGCCTTCGGATTAACTCCTGTGTGAGATTGCTTGATTGCAATCTTTAGGATCAACTCCTAGCCAACGTACTTGAGTTAACCTCAAATATTTATTTGGACAGAATTAACTTCTGTTTCAGAATTGAGTCAACCTCAAATATTTGTGATAGCCAGAATTAACTTCTGTGTGTAGGATTGAGTTAACCTCAAATATCTGGTTAACCAGAATCAACTCTCTGTTTTGGGGATTGAGTCAGCCTCAAGTATTTATGACGGCCAGAATTAACTTCTGTATTAGGATTTGAGTCAACCTTAATTTATTGGCGTAGAATTAACTTCTATAAGGAATGTCAGAATTAACTTCTGGTTAGGATAAGGATTTTGCTCAGAACAGACTCCAAGGCTTAGGACTTAATCAGATCAACTCTGATTTGGAAATGGGTGCTTTTGCTATCGTTCGCCGCCTTTTTATAGCTGCTGAAGATGGTCATGTGATGTACTCCTCATGGCATGGCCATAGCGACGTTTATACCAGTTGCTGCTACGAGAGCATCTGGTTGACGTAATGTCAGAGTTAAGAAATGTCAAATTTGTGTATACACGAAGAATTGTGTATTTGGTAAGTTTTATATTGTTTTGTTGATTTAATTAATTTTGTTAATAATATTTTTTTATTTTTAGATTACAAAAGTCATCGTGGGACCTTTGGGTTGTTGACGAAAGTTGCGGGGTATTTTTTGCTGATTAATTAGGTTTATATTCTGAATTCTTTCCACTGGAATTTGATTCTTTGTGGATTCCTTTTTGTTTATTTTTAGGGAAGAACTAGCTGGACTCAATGAGGGAGTAATGTTCAGTACATGGACTGAACAGCACTCTTAATGAAGAAATTACTAACGACTCATTAGTCTATAATGATTCATTATAAACTGCAGACACACAGCCATTTCTTTAATTAAGTTGGTCTATCAAACTGGTTTTGATAAACTTATCACATTAAAGAAGCCATATGGATCGAATTAACACGATAAACTTTGATTTCATTTATTTTATTTTCAATTTAACAATTTACAAATGAGAAAAATATTATATTTAAAAAAATATTAATAATATAATTTGTGATTTGCATTTCTTTGCATTTCTTCTTCTTATTTTTCAAATCGGCAGATGCACAGCGGAGCTCCAGATTTACATTATATGCCAAATCTAGCACATTTTTCCTCATAATAGCTATAATGAAGGAGAAAAACACTTTATTAGTGTACTTCATTATCATCTGATTTTCGAGCTATAATCACGATTACATTTTAATGAATAGTTAGTACAAATGATTCATTAGTTCGTGATTTTATACATATATATACATATTTATACATGTATAAAATCAGTGGTCTAGGGTAGTATTCATAACAGAAACACCTCTGTAATTTTTTATGTCATCCTGTTGCCCAGTTTTAAATTCGGTGTAATGAAGGAGACTTTCCAAGTATCAAAAAAAAATCAGTGTGTGTAAAGATAAGTTTAAAATTGAAGCTATAATGGATGTGCCAAGGTGTCAGCGCAATTTCTCATTTGAGAAGTGCATAAAAAGTAAGTGTCGGACTTTACACTACAATTTAAGTTTTTTAAGCACTGCAGTACGTTGTTGGTAGACAAAGCATAAGCAGAGCCATCACTGTACACGGATTCGAAATACTCAGCAAACAGGTCACAACTAGATTCTAAATTAAAGGCTTTTTTGTAGAATTTACGTTTTGTGTTTATAAATGACCAAAATGTCTTGCTATTGGATTTAATACTGAACTCCATAGATCAAACGTATTAATTGTACATAAATCTAAATAAAAATTTATATTCTCGCCTAAGCTGACAGTACCTACCTTATTTTATCGGAAAATTCACTAGATTTTTCGAAAGCTTTATGTGCCTTAGTTTTTTCCATTTTTAAGTGTTATAAGACTTTTGTTAAACCATTTCGGATGTTTATTGGATGAGAACCTCTTAGTAGGAACATGGTATGTTAGGTCACCATGAACAACTTCTGTTAACCTGCTATACATTTGACGTAAATCAGAGAGAGTATATTGATTTCCATTTATAAATTGAAATGAAATGAAATTATATTCAAAAATATCTGCTTTCGTTACAGTGAGAACAAAATTAATAAAAAGAAATGGAAAGATTAACAGCTTTATGATGAAAATCAATAGGCGCTAAAGGAGTAGGTACTAATTTCATAAACTTTAAATTTTCAATCATAACTTATAAATATTAGATCTAATAATTTACTAAACATATTTGTAACCAAATGCGATTGTATTAAATCCCTACCAATAACTTAACATTCTACTTCAGATGTGACATTTTTTGGTATTAACATAGTTTCCTCTAAATTACATTGCCAATCAATATTAGGCAAATTAAAACACCATAAAAACATAAAAAATTATCATTATCATACTTCTAAAATAGTGACAAAACATTATTTACATGGCTCTTGTACAGATACTGTTCAGTCCTCACATAAGTATAAAAATCCTACGATGAATTTACTGAGCAAGTATAACAATAGTCTCCCGATGTATCTACAGCTCCACGCTTAATCTGCCTAAAATACAAGAAATATAAACATAAAGTATCGTGTTTCTAAAGGAAAGTCAACACAATACTTATCTAGTAACAATCCTGCAATCTTAGATTTTCATCCTATTATAGTCCTCTTCAAAATCCTGGGAATCACCGTCTCCAAAACAAAAAAATAAAGAGAAGCTCATAATATAACAAATAAATAAAAAAGTATTAAAAAATTTCTCACCAAATTACAGGCACCTCCGTGTATTTTGTGTAATGTCATCAAATGACATTATGACAGCCAGCTGTTTTCGCCTCGAATGAAATTCAAGTAAACGTCGCTAGGGTAACACCACGAGGCGAAATAGACATAACTGGTTACAGCGGCTATATAAAACCGATGAATATCAGTATTTGGCAGAGTTGATCTGTATCAGAGCTAATCTGAGTAATAAAAGAATCGTGCTTCCTACCTTTTCCACAGAAGATAATTCTAGTCAGGGATAACTTGACTTTCCTATCCTATCATACAGAAGATAATTCTGTTTAGGGATAACCTGAGCTTCCTATCCTTTTACACAGAAGATAATTCTGATCAGGGATAACCTGAGTGTCTGATTTTTCTATAGAATCTTTTTACTTCCTTGTGCCCTCACGGACCAACAAAGGCATTTTATCAATTACTACATATTGAAATTTAATTTGATGACAGTTTCTCAGATCTTCTTCTTCCTTTTTTTCAGAATTAAAGCAAGCAAGAAGGCGCATCGTTTCTTATTTTAATTTGAATTTTTATATTGTTTTAGTTGAAGTTTATTGAATTTTATATTGAATTGTACTAGTTTGTAGGTTAATTTTATATTGAACTGATGTGTGATATTAGGTTAAGTGAAATTGAAATTTTGTTGAATAAAATTTTATATTTGAATTTTAAAAACTGAGTTGAAGTCGGAGAGTGTTTTTTTTTAAATGCTTATTGTAGATTAGCATGTACCACATTAAAAAAATAGATTTTCTAAATTTTAAATTATCATCTAAAGACCCAGATTCGTCGACAAGATATAAATAATTTTTTTATTTACATTATATGCCTAATATTTATAGCTGCCTTTCCTATAAAAATAGCATTCTGTTACCTTGAACTTAAATATGGCCTTATCAGGATTGCCCCGTTGTTGGAAAAGGGTTGAGTTATATACCAACCACTTCGTGTGGTAAATGAATAGGTTGGGCGCCACCTCAGTTTGTAGCTGACTGAGGTGCTTGGGATATACGGTTAAAAGCAAGCAAATTTATTGAATAAAAAAATGCAATTTATTGCCCGTATACGATACAAAATCTCTCCTTCATTACGAAAAAAAAAGCAAAAGTAATTTTTATATGAGCTTGCATGTCACAAATTAGTTCACATGCAATTTTTTATAATAAAGAACATTCTAAAGTTACAAATAAATTATTTAAGTGAAAAGCAACGAAACTTCCCGTTTATATGGTGCCAGAACTGTTAACTCCTGATCTCCCATCGAGATTGAAATAAATTCAAGTTAATTCTAGTAAAACCTTTCCTTTTGGAACTATTCTTTAATCCACACCTTTTTTCTTTGCATCTCAATGCTTTTCATACCTGTTTAACAGCTAACGAATGCGAAAGTTCATCTCTCCTCCTCATTATAGCTCTCTCAGAGCAATTGGGCATTCTGAAAGTGAACATGACTGCAGTTGGTACGGCAATATATTTTACATGTAGTAACATTTAACATTCAGAAATATTTTGCAAATGGTTTTCCTTTTATCTTCTGGCAAATCCCGCAATTCAACCGTAACAATTCCTTACTCTCTAGTGCAGAAAATTTCTCATAGAAGTCATTCATAAATTCTTTCTTTCTCTTTCGAATAAAATTCAAGTTTATAGATTGTAGTTGTAAAATTTGAGTAATATAATTTTTTTCAGTTCTTTTTGTTAAAAATTGAAATTTGGGATTGAAGCTGCAAAAATTGAAATACCAAAGAGACTTTTAATTTCCTACGGAGACTGTTTTTTTTATATGGTAGCAAGATATAGCTCTTAATAGTGATCCGTGGCTTATTCACGCAATCAATGAATATCAGGGGCTTATGGTTAAGTAAAATGTTCGGACCCCAACATTTTCGAACTGACTTTAAAGACAGAAGAGAGATAAATACATCTTTCCTTTTTGTTTAGACTTAAACTCAAATGATAAGCAAATGTCTAAACCAAACCGATACTTTCGAATGATAAGTCAAAATGCCTTAATCAATCCAACAAGGCTGTTCATTTTATTATGAAATTTTATATTATTTCAGGAAGATCGCTAACTAAAGGAAAAATAGAAGACCGCTCAATAAAGACCCCTGCAGAACACCGCGTTTGAGGAATAAAACAGCTGAGCTAATTATGTGATTATTATCGAGTGTTTAACAAAAATAAAAAATACCTTTAATGAAATGATGTGCCTAAAAATCTAATAGCTTTTAATTGACCATTTTAGACAACTACAAATGTTGCACGGATTTTTTATTGGTAGGTATAGAGCTTTGAATGGAAAACATATACTACAAATTATTGGAGGATAAATACTGGGTCTATTTGGATATGAATAGTTAACCAAGTACATGGCTTTTACAACTTTCTAAGTTATATGGGACTAAGAATAAGAAAAGCTGAAATTACAGACATGTACAGTAGGAGAAATTAGCCAAAGTATCATAAACTATCCGAAACTGAGTGAAATTCATCCGAAACGAGGGTGCTCAGTTAAGAAAAGCTATGAGAAGCAGTAATATCGATGTATTTGAAGGTAAATTCTGTCAGGAATATTAAGGGTGTATACTTAAACAATGTCAAAAAATTGAAGATGATATGTAAATAAATTGGATACATTATCAAGGTAAAGAGTTGCATTACACTCAGGAATCTCACGAAAATATACTGCAGCAAACCTGAAATTTCCCTATAGTTTCGCAAACACAGATTAGGATTTATCTGGAATTTAAAACGTTTTGCTTACAACTATGCATTTTGAAAATAGTTCTGAAATTGAAATTGAAAATTGAATATTTATTTTATAGTATGATCTAATGCCCTAATACAATATAGCTAATTGGCCCACGTCAGCGAGGATATCTGGGCTCAGCAAAATAGTCCTATTTCACATGCGTTTATAGGACTCTACTGATAGAGCGCATTTTAGTCATTCAAAAATATAATTTAAAAAAATTTAGCAACTCCACTCGCACATGATCCCACCTGTCATTACCAAATATCCTTAAACATGATACCTCAATTATAACGAAGAAATTTTGGTATTTATTCAGGACAATAAAATATAGATGATATTAAAAGCTGTGAGAATGCCCCAAATTTTCTCACATATTGCTCTCAAGTTTCGGAGATTTAAGCTATAAATAATTTTGAAAGCTTTTAAATGTACATATTTATAGTACACTCGATTCATAGTACACTCGATATACCTAATAGAACTGTAAAATGCGATCTACATTTTTAAAAAAACTTTGTAAATCTTCTAGTATATTGGTGCCATTTTTGAACTTAAATTAAAATTTTTTTTAGAAACGCCGTAAACAAAATTTGAGCTCTCAACTTCGACGTATAGTGAAAAATCAAAGTTTTGTATGGCAGCACCAAGAGGGGGTAGCCAATTCAAAATTTTCTGTCCCCCCTAAAGACATTATTCGGATTATTACGAACATTAAAAAAAATTATACAAATCGCTCAAGTCGTTTCCAAGTGATTATACCACTGAACATTATTTATATATGTAGATTCAAATGGCTTTCCCTGACCCATATGCAAGTATTGTGCTTTTCCTGCCCGCTTGCATAAAGTTCAGTAAATTAACTTCAGGGCTTCTATCATAATATTTGCTTTTAAAACTTTTGCTGGTGATAGCAAATAGCGGGAAATCAGTAATTTCCGTACCATTACTTCTGTCCAACAATAAATTAAACTGTGACACATTTTTATGCTGAAAGACGTTCATGGTATTACGAACAACTAACATAGCATAAGATTTCATCATCCTCGGTTCTAACATTCGGTGACATCCTGTCAGATGTTTCATTTTACCTAAAGGTACCTATAGCTAGTAAGACTGTCACCCGTGACCTAGAATTTTCCACAGAAAATGACAACAGGTAAAAACAATATTCATGCATTCAGGAATTTGGCTTTATCTGTATAGGTACTTCCCGTTGCCGTTGCTTTAAAACTTTAAGGTAAAAAAAAGCAGACAGACTAAAATACCAACAAAAGTTTCCCAACTGTACAACACACTCATATATGCTTGTGTGACCTAGATTGGTCCGATATTATTTCATAAACTAAAATTTCACCTTTTTACGTGGCAAATACCAGATTTAATCTGCTAAAACTTCGGGAAAATAGCGTGCTTTCAGTGCTGTTAGTTGATGTAGTCTGGAGCAGGAACATGATGGTTTGTCGGTCAATACAACTTAACCTATATGTTGGAGGAAGCTTAAAAAAGAGGAGTTTATAACACCAAGAATTTTGTTATTTTAACTTGATTAACTTCTTATCTAGAATCTTTGGCTACGAACTTTAAAATCCCCTTTTGATACCACCACAGCTGATGTGATTCGAATTACATTGCAAAAGAAACACTTTATAAATCAAGGATATTCCATGAGGATAACTCGATATTTGAATTACAGAGATTTATTTTGAGATGTAGGAAGTGAATGTTTGCGCGTTTAGTAAATAGGTTCGTCACACATCATTCGGCGAACTACGATTAAAATTTAACAATTCTGGACTTTCGTTTCTATTGCGCTTTTTGTATTTGTCTGTCCGCTTTCTGAAACTTTTTGATAGTTTGAGCTTTTTTGTTACCAACATTAGCCACAGGTGATGTCAGCCCTACAGCAGACTATTTGAATTGGTTATTGCATGGTTGTGGTATCGTTGGCATAGGACTAAAATCCTATATTTGTAGAAAACAGCCGACTTCAGCAGGAACATATGGGGGTATTTGATAGTAAAACCAGAAGATTTCGCTGTCAAGTAGTGTAGTTTTATTGAAAGCCTTTTCTATTAGATAATCACCTCGATTTCGTGGCAGATTTTGCCTTTTTCCCAAAATAAAGCTACATTTATACGACAATGATTTAACTTAGGGGCTTCTAATAGGTTTTTGAAGATAGTTGCTATCCAAAATTTTATTGTGTACCAAATATGCATTTTATTTTGTCAGTTACCTATTGTCTTGCTGCAACCCTATCGCCCTATTTGAGTACTTTAATTTCCTATGCAATAGATGTTTTTTTCGCACGACGAAGGGAGCACCAAATGCGATCTAATTTGCCTATTAAACGAGATATCTGACAGTGATTTTCCAGTGCTTGGGTGCATCATTTTGTTATACGTCGTTAAAATACTGCATAGCTTTTTATGCATATAGTATTGTTATTTCCGAGGCCTCTGAACTAAATTAGCACAGTGTACTCACTATGTCATCGATTGATGAACAGGTACGTCATCTTGAATCTCTCATTAATCACCTCTTTGAAAAGTACATTCCCATTAAGAGATGCCCTTGGTTCACTCCAAAAATTCGCAATCTTATTGAGCGGCGGAACGTGGCTTTTGCTAGGTGAAAACGCTATCGTTTGCCTGAACTACAGACTGAATCTAAGATGTTGCGCAATCGAGTCACTGCAGAGATACGGAATTCAAAAAAGTCATATTTTGGCACTAAACTCAATTCAAATCTTCCTGCGTAGCAGCTTTGGCGTAGATTGGGTAATATTGGCATTGGTCGATTGAGGGCCCCTGTAGTCTGCGAGGACGGGGATAAGCTGAATCAAATCTTCGCAAATCATCCATCACTGCAGCACCAACGCTCAGATATCACTGTGGATAGGAATTCGCACGAATACTTTTCTTTTGCTTGTGTTACACCAAATGATGTTTTTTTAGCCGCCTTTTCCATTACATCTGATGCTGTTGGCTTAGGTAACGTGCACCCTGAATTTCTCAAGCTTATTCTTCCTATTTGTCTATCAGCGTTAACTCACATCATCAACTCCGCTCTCTTCAGGTCCGGATTTCCCAATAATTGGAAAATTGCAAAAATTATACCTATCCCTAAGAAAGCTAATCCCAGCCTGACAGACTACCGACCGATAGCCATTTTGCCGTATTTATCCAAAATACTGGAAAAAATAATGTACCACCAAATGTATGAATTTATTGTGCGTAATAATATTCGTTCAGCTTTCCAATCAGGCTTCAGGCCAAAACACAGCTGTATCACTGCTAGGATTAAAATATCTGACGACATTCGAACTACCATGGATTCAGATATTCTGATAATTCTGATACTCTTAGACTTTTCGCAAGCTTTTGATAGCGTTGCTTATCAGCTATTGGTGGAGAAACTATCATCATTATACGGATTTTCTGGTATGGCCTGTAAGCTTATCGCCTCGTATGTAAGCAACAGGTATCATAGAGTTTTCTGTAGCAATCAACTCTCCAGCAGCATCAGCATTACTTGCGGCATTCCGCAGGGTTCAATCTTAGGACCATTATTATTTACACTCTTCATATATGATCTTGTGACTACTATTAATTATAGCAAATATCATATGTATGGGGATGATGTCCAAATATACTTGTCCTCACCCCTCGGTCTAATTGAAGATAGTGTATGCAAAATTAATGATGATCTCTCTTGCATTTATCGATGGTCCCCGAATGATAAACTATTGCTGAATGCAACTAAGTCTAACGCAATTGTCATCTATAAGAACGAACTGGATACATCCTATTTCTCGCAGATCCTCCTCGATAATTGTGTTATAAAATTTAAAAATTCTGTCAACAATCTGGTTATAATCTTAAATTGTATACTTACATGGTTCGGCCACATAAACAGCCTTGTGTCTAAAGTCTATGGTGCTCTTCGCAAGCTTTCTGCCTCTGCTAACTTTTTACCTTTGTTTACAAGATTAAAAATCGTTAAAAATTTAGTATGCCCGATTCTTACCTACGGCTGTGAAATATTTTACCATCTTGACTCTGTATCAATGAGGAAATTGACTTTTGTATTCAACTCTGCTGTCAGATATGCGTACAACCTGAGACGATATGATCACGTATCATCATATGTTAAAAATTTACTTGGATGTGATCTACACTCATATCTCAAGTATCGAGCAGTTCTATTCCCTTTAATTTGATTTGTTCTCGTAAACCTGAATACTTGTATGAAAAAATCAGCTTTGCTCGCTCTAACAGTATGCTAACCTTGCTGTTGCCTCGTGTGGGCAGTGTTGCTACAGGACGGCAATTTTTTGTCGGGACCATCAGACTGTGGAATAATCTCCCATTTGAATTAGTGCGTGGCAGTCGGGACAGCGGAGAAATATTTTCTTACATTTCTCGAATTTATAGATATAACTAAACTACATCTACTTTGAAATCTTTAAGTCAATTTGTACATATAAGTACATATAAATAATTTAAATAATTTATTAAAATAAATTTATGATTTTTCCATCATTCTAGACTAACTATAAATAAGCATTTTCGTACATTAATTGTTTCTGTGCATATCTACCTACACATATTAGAAGTTAAGGCTTAATTGTGTAGAATTTACATTAAATAAATAATAATAATGTCCCTGTCATATGGATTCCTCCATTCATTTTTAAAAGGCGTTGAAACTCTGATGATGTGAACAGTCTTCCTTGATCAGTTAGAAACACAGAAGCCATTCCAAATCTGCTGAAGTAATATCTGCAGAATTTTATTGTAACTCGGTTGTAATATAAACCTTTGGCCATTTTGAACAGATGCTCGTACAAGTACAAAAAGGTAGTTGCTTTTGTATGGACTTTCAAAATCCGCATTGACCCTTTGGAAAGGTCTACCTGGTGCTTCTCAACTGTGCTTTCTCAGAATTATGTCATATTCGTTGACATTCTACACAATTTTTGATTTTATCTTCAATATTTCCATCAAATCTTTCCTATCCACAATAACATTGTGGTAGCGATTTAATTCTTGATATCCCGAAGTGCCCTTAATGAAGTTCATTCAGTATTATTTCTCTCAATGCTGGCGGTATGTAGACTCCTGTCCCTCTTAATATGCAGCCTTATTGAATGCTGAATTCATACCGATCAATTCCAAATCTCTATACAGGTTCAAATATTTTCCTTATTCTGAGTTCTTCTAGCAGAGTTTGTACATTTGGGTTATTTTTAGTTACTTCAGCATGCTCTGTGATTGAATAACTTCAATTACCTGTGCTTCTTCAATTCCTGACTCCGGTAGTATTATCCTTTAACGGTAACTGGGATATGGCATCGGTATTTCCATGATCCTTCGTATTCCTATATCTAATCTCATAATTAAAATATTGTTAGAACACTGCATGACACTGCATGGTTGACAATAGCGTTGGTGTGCTGCGTTGAATGTTTTAAACGCGTATTATATCGGCCCCTTAGTGCTATCCTTATAAACCTCGTATCTAACTGGAATCGAACATATTTGTTGTTAACACACAAAGGGGAAAACCCACTATTCATACAACCTTAGGCCCGACATCAGCAGATATGAGAGATGTCTTAAAAGATGCATTTTGATACTCTGAACATATTTTATTAACAATGCTTTTTTTTCCAATTGAGCAGGGGAAAGCTTTGGCGATCGGATGTAGCTTGAGCGACTTTCTTGGGTGAACAAGTGGACTATTCTACTTCTCGCGATTGCGGCGAATTGTTTCGTCGTTAAAAATAACTTCCTATGAGAAAATGCTCACAGTAGAGCACTTATGGCCACATAAAAAAGAACTTCACAAATATATCCGAAATGTAGTAAACTGGGGTGTAGGTGACCAAAGCGAATGAAAATTGGTGTTCCGGCAGTAAAGAAGTTCCGAGAATATTTTCTGAATCTGAAAAAAAGTGCACTACCAGACAGTGCTCGGCGAGACTCTTTTCTTTTGATATGCAACATGCCGTATTGGAACCACGCCCCCTCCTCCCTCGCCGGGGTTCCTAACTGACCCCTATCCAGAACAAGATTTTTCTTCTACGAATTGTAGCTTGTAAAAAGATGAGCCGGACAATGTAACCGTTTTCCGATCGGACATAACCCTACCGAGTTAGAGCCGAACTAAAGTGCCGAAAATGTAATACCTCAGTTCGAATAAAAAAGAGGGAAGAACTATAAAGTGAGTATGAGGATTGCTATTTAATCATCCGAGTATAGGAGTGTGGGTACTCAAACTTCTTCTCAGTTCCTAAGGAATTTGATTCTGTACTAGATTTTCCAAAATTTACTTGATCAAACTTTGACCCCCAAGCCTTCCCCCGCTACCCTTGAATTCTTTTTGTTTTATAGTAAATTGTATTCGGAGTTCATGTGATGGCCTTTGTTTGTTAAGAGTGTCTCAACTAGTTCCTCATGTTATTACTTGGGGAATTTGTGCAAGAAATATTTGTGTTATTACTATTAAAAGACTTAACATTCTAATGCTGAATCTGATGTACGCCCGACGTCGATTATCTTCGTATTCCCTCTTCCCCTCTGGATGACAAATTCATTGATACTGCAACGCCTCTCACTAATTGTAGTGTTGAATTATGTTATTGTTTTCCGAGTTTAGTCTGCTTTGTACTCAATCCAAGAATGAATTGGTTGCGTAAGGCAGTATCCAAATAATCACCAAAATTGCATGTAATGATGAGTTTTCGTAGAGAAACTAAATATTCATCAATGGTCTCATTTGGCTTCTCCTTGTTTTCGACATATCTCAAGTGGCTGTGAATTAAAATGCTTTTCCAGTAGTGTAACGATTTCATTATAATAAGTTTTCGTAGTCGTTAGTACGGAAGCTTATTTATCACTCAAAATGATATTTAAGTTTTCGACAATTCGTTTCCAAGACTAAAAACATTAAATGCTGTTTCTAATTTCTCCAGCCAGCTTGCCCATTTAGTTTTATTTTTACCAATCGCTTCGGTTAGCAATGTAATGTGAAAATTGAAGGTATGTACCCATACTTACAGAATTTGTAAGAGTTACAGGTGTTGCTGTGGCTGTCGATGTACAGTAAGTGTGCTTGTCCTAATTGTAAAAGCTAACATCCCCGGCATTGTATACGTATTAATATTAAGTTACGTTGGCTTAATTCATCTGATTGACACTAATCGACTTAGTATATATTATTCACACAATTTAGTAAGGAGCTAGAAAGACTCTTTTGTTCACTCATGTATAAAACGAAAGTGCCCCGCAGCTTTGTTGCAATGAATATCGGGATTATTACTTTATTGCTGTATGACGATAGCAAATGCCTAGTTGTACCACCTCGTCGGCAATTTGCTATAACAAAGTGGGTGAAAGGTGAGCAAATTTTAAAATAACACAAGCATTATTTTGTACTTCATTTAAGTTATATGAGATTTTTCCTAGGTGAATTAAAACAACCGTGCACTAAATTACGATCCGCTTTATTTCACAATTTCTTCTCATCTCCTTGAAAAATTTTCAATTTTCTCGAAAGATTTCTACCTTTTCTTATAGAAAAGTGCTTTCCAGACAAAATATAAAGTTACAAAATTTAAAGGCGACAAATAACGACAATTTTCCTCTTTATGGAAAATGCTAAGTTATCAAAAAAATTTTTATCGTCAAGTTTCTTTTAATTGAAAATCAAATAAATTGAAAGTTCGGCTCCAGTGTGAGGTTAGATCAATCAACGTTAAACGTTCAACTTTAAATATGACAATATTTAGGGAACTCGTTTACGTCGTTTGCAATTTATTCTGGAATCCAAAGATGTAGGAATAGTTAATAAAACTCAAACACTTTCAATTCTTTATCACTTGAAAATATTTACTTTTTTCACGATTTTTATTTAAAGCGCAATAGCTTCACATTTGTCTGCCAAACTAATTCCCAGAATAACTTAAGTATCATCTATTGATTAGTAAAATAGGATAAAATTGCGTTTATGGAGGTCATACCTACAGTGCGTGTGGACAATGAAATGACAAGGGTACACACATGTCCCCTACTGTTCCTGTTTTAAATAAAAATAAAATAACAATCATATAACAGCCTATATGAATAAATGATGAATCCAAAGCAGATTTGTATGGGATTAATTATTTGAACAATATTTGAATTATTTAACCATTAGAGGCCATATTTCGTTAGTCATCGGTATAAAACTTCTTACTCGATGCTTGTAAATGTAGCATGATTTCTTATTTCCTGAAATTTTTCCTAAAATATCTATCCATATATATACAATTATGTATCTACCTAACTGGGAAAAAAAGAAGGGCTTCCATCCCTTCATCCCTTTTTGATGACCTTTTTTTGTAAAAAAAAAACCTTCATAGCTGAGTCCGTCCCCTCTGGATCAAACTTTGAAACGAATTTAGAAAAGTTCAATGAATTCAGTTCCATTCCCTTTTTAGGAAATCACTAAAGGACAGAACTTTTTTAACCACAGAGATAAGATTTGCTTATCATTTGCATATCTTTTACAATTATTTGTAAGCTGACGGAAGTATTTCTAGCAACTATAAAAGAAAGAATGATTTTGAATAAAAGTTAAGCGGTTTTTTTTTGGTTTTTATAAGAATGATTTGAGAAATACTTTCTTTATGGCATTACGAATTCAATTGTATAATAATTGTGCAGAGGTTGATTTGATTTGTTTTTCTAATAACATCGGCGGTGAAATTTTTGATTATTAGGCGTTGTAACTTTGCGAATATTTTATTATTGTTAATTGAAATAAATTCTTGAAAAAATTGTCTGCCTCTGATGAACTTCGCTTGATTACCTTTAATTATTGTAAGTATGGGTTTTCTTGTAATTTATTTTTTTGCTATTAAAACGCAACATTAAAACCCGTAATAGCTTTCTCTTACATCATTTATCAAATGTATACCTACCTGATCTGTGAAATAAAACGATACATATGTATATTGGCTGTCAACCCCATGCAGGAAATACAGTTTAAAAGCTGCTAACTTCTATTAAGGATACAGTTGACAGTGGGCAGATATTTCCACTTCGAAAATATGGAATAAGGTAGGCATCCTTTTAATAATAAATTAGACCATAGCTGTACCGAATTTTAAAACGACGAATTAAAAACTATGAATTAATGAAATTTGCATAAGTGGTTTTATATGTAAGGGAAGAGGTGAAAAAAAATAAATGGTTTGCAAGGTAACTCTTTTAGTCGCCTCTTACGATGACGGCAGCATATTTTGGTTTAACTGAGGATATGAATCGCTTTGGCTCAATTTTAATTCAGCAATCGTTTCAACTGCATGAAAGTGGTCTTAAAATGTTCCACATACCAATATTGCAATTGTCCAAAATCAGATGTCTCAACGGTATTGTAGTAGATAATATTCCTACATATATTTTTAGTGCGGATAAAATTTGGAATTCTGTCCTGTAAATCATGAAAAAAAGCACAGTGAAATTTAATATTTTACATGGATTACTGTTTCTATTGAAAACTTCCAAACTTCGTCGTAACAAATACATAGCTACTACTACTACTACTATAATAGGAATACGGTAAGTAAAATATTTAATTAGTCGACATTAAATTTCTAAATAATTCCTATCCTTAAGGACTTTTCCTGTCGACTTTAGTTAGCAGTAAATCGCAGTACAATCTTAAATTTATATAGCAAAGTCGCTAGTATGCCTCCTAACGTGGTGAACTGAACGAAACATTTGCGCACTGTTCATAGCCAAATGGTTAATAAATAATTGCTTATTAAGAGCAATGCAAGAAGGAGCAGGACTTCTACTAAATTTAACATCCTTTGCAGAACTGCACTCAAAACAACCACTCGAGTTGTAGCAGAAATTTGTACTACCCCTACCCTATCCAGGCAGAATTAATTGTCATAATTATAGCTGCTCTACCGACACCATAGGTGGTACCTACTATAAAAGGACACCGATTCAGAAAATGCGCTATGAGAAACTACCCACATTGTATTTTATATGCATCACAAACAGAAATTTGATATCACTTTAATTAAATTAATTAATTTAAGTTTATGTGAGTGTTATGTGTTTGTGCGTGTTTGTGTTACTGGTGTTACCTTGCCATAGGAGTAGCCAGCAGCCAGTAAAACACTCGAATTTATGACCGGAAATTGTTGCAATTAAGCGCTACCATGAAGCAAAAGTGGCGGATAAATATGCTGCAAACTGCAAAAATGTTTTCATATAATTGGTATTCATCGATTCTACATGATATGGTCAACTGTTTAATGATACTTCATAATAAATGTACATGTATGTATGTGTGGTTGTTTTATAAAGGACACAAAAAAAAGCAATTGTTTGCATTTTATACTGCATGAAACTCAAGTGAAGATCTGAATTTGGTTTTTAAGAGAAAAATTAATTAATTTAACTGGCATGTGAAGAAATATTTATTTTGGAGAGGCCAATTTGCTCCTTAAACAAAGGATTGTAGATGATTTATATTTAACGGGTTTATACACCTTGTAATTAAAATTTATTAAAAAAAAATATTATAAATCTGATAGAATAGGAATTTACTGAGTTCCAACCTGAATTTGACAAAAGATAGATGAATAAAAATAAATTTTGTATAGCTGTCGTTTTTTTTATATCCTCCTCTTCTGTACGACTGGCAAATTTATGGTAGATAAAACTCGAAACTTTTTTTCTGTAAGGATCTGCAGTGCTATTAATGCGTATCTATATCTATCTTATACCAAAAAGTGCAGATTGAGAAGGCCTTTTTGCCTATAGGACAGGACAGACTATTAGGTAAACATTGCGCGGATAGGTAGTAATTTAAGCCAGATTAGCTTCTGATAGACGTTTAGGTATGTTTCGTTCATTCCCGACAGAATATCTCTTCGATATCGATTGTCAAGCTCTCAGGTGATACTTCGTGATGTGTTAATAGTGCATGATTCTCTCACATACCATAACAATTGTCATAGAGCAAGGTGGGTGAGTACCATTGAACGTAAAGTCCAGGTTATCAGCCGAAGCTTATAGCTGACTCTGTGATCAAAGTTTAATGTGCAGGGCGGTATACTAGCACCTCGGGTATTGAGGGAGAGTTGTGGGGTGGGTAAACCAAATACCTGCCGCTGTCACACACCATATCAAAAAAAATATCAAACCTTTCAAAAGCAAAGCATCGCACTACATCCAGTCCTGAAGGGACTTTTACACCACTTATCTGAACTTATTGTGAGTATTGATGGTACGTACTCGTGCTATTGCCCCATCCTTGCTCCGACACTGCGCTGTGTTGGGTACTAGTGCTACTAAAAATCTGTTAACTTTCTGTTTTAGATGTATTGAAGCTGAAGAAGTTATTGCTGCGGTCAGAGTTACTAAGTCAGAAGCAACCAGCCCTGATGGCATTACTCCCGAGTTTATAAAAATTCTTTTACCTTGGATACTTCATTTTATTATTAATATTATCAATACCTGCATCATTCTTCATACTTCTCAGGGCCCTTCTAGTTGAAAAATCGCTACAGTTGTGCTGGTGGCTAAACCCAATAAAGCTAAGGATCCTGGGGATTTGTGGCCAATCAGCCTGTTCTGCTTTCCAGCCAAAGTGATGGAAATGTTTTTGACCTACCAAATCGTTCAATATTTTGAAACCAATAACTAGCTTAAGTCATGCTAATCTAATGCGCAGCTCGCTAAATAAGGATGAGTTATTTGTTCTACTTGATTTTTCTAAAGCGTGCAATTCGGTAAGCTACTCTAAATTATTTGCTAATTTGTCCACTAACTTCCACTTTCATTCAACTGCAGTTTCCTTTATTGGTAGCTTTTTGTCTGGTAGGTTGCAGCGTGTAAGAATAGAGGACAGTTATTGTTATGCTTTGCCTATTATTCGTGGTGTCCCTCAGGGTTCTATTTTGGGCTCTTTGCTTTTCAGCATGTACAATAATGATCTTCCAAGAGTTATTGAGGATTGTAAAATTCATATATATGCTGATTAAATGGAGTTATATATTGGTTGTCCCATTGGTCTATTGGAGGATTTTCTCGATCGATTAAACTCTGACTTGAGGAGTGTTTCGATCTGGGCGACTAATAACGGTTTACAACTGAACCCCCACAGAATCACAATGCATTCCAATTTATTAACGACCGATTGAAGTTTCTGGTTTATTGCCTGTATTTCTGGATAATCAAGTACTAGTATTTATTGATCGAGTGTGAAACCTAGGAGTATTTCTCAACTCCCGGATGAAGTGTTGTGATCAGATTAGTCATATGTTGGGAAAAGTTTATGGTTGTTCTTATCTTCGGCGTTTGTGGTTATCTTCTGTAATTTTATCTTCTAGCATTTGTTCAGTGCTAGTATAGTCCCTGCTTCTGCCCTACCTTACAGCTAGCTGTCTGTTATTCCTGCCCTTGGCCTCTGTATGCTCGATGAAAATAACAGTTGGTTTCAATGACTACATGACGTTTGTGTTCGATCTGAAAAGATTTAATCATGTGTTACCGCATAGTTGCCATCTGGTTGGTTGTCCTCTGATGGAATATTTAAGACGTAAGCTTCCTACATCCCTCCATAAAATCATACATTCCAAAAAGCCTCGGTATCTTCTTGACTAACTAGAATTTCTAAATCCTGCCAGACGTTTTAAGCTACTGATAGATTTCAACATTCCATAATGAAGGAATCGTACTTTGCTCGAGCTATTCGTGCTTGGAATAGTTTACCAGCTGATGCTCAGCATGTGGGCGCGTCTGATAGGCTCTGAACATTGATGGCACAGAATTAACTGACACGACTTAATAAATGCTTCTGTTTAGTAGCGGGTGGTCATGGCAATGATCTAGTATTATAGTTTCTGTAATTTTAGTTTATGTTTTAGTTATGTTTGATAATATTACATTTTACATTTCCTTATGTTTTATATAAATTTTTATATTTTAATTTATTTTATTTGTCTTATTTTTATATTTTACATATACATTTTACATTTTACTTCATACGTTTAGATTAAGTTTTTGGAAAGCTACGTACGTCCTTTGTACTAAAAAGATATTATGTAAGTTAAGCCTATTATAAATCTGAATTTGATTCTGAATTGCTGACGCAAGTTTGGCAATGTCCCTATATATGACCTCAAAAAAGAGTGGAGTAGCGGACCATTACGCCAAGAAAGGGCTTCAGGAGAGAGTGAAGGAGAAAGATAATCGCTCTAGTACTCCACTTTGTTATGTAAAAATAATGTATATTTCCATACTACTATTGCCGTCAACTAGGCCAAACAAAAGAACGTGTTCGTTTCCTTTTTCAATTAATATATTGGTTTCACTTAGGTTCAGCCCAATAGCAAATTCCTTCGTATCTATGACCAATTATCTCCAAAGCAATTAAGGTCAACAATTCTAAATCACGGCAAAAATATGAGAGCCTCAGGAAGTTTCCTCCACGAAGGCATTCTGGAGCAACTATAGACCTGCAAAGAAGCAGAATAAATAACGCCATCTAGCAAATATCTGGCCGGAATTTCCTTCACAGGGTTTTGCTATGAAATAAATTCATAGCGAATTTAGTCAAAATTAAATTTACCGAGTTTGCTGCTAAATCCAGTACGAGAATTAAATGAAAAAAACTCTTGCTACAAATGAAAAATCCTTGAGAAAAGAAATTTCTTTGCAAAAGAGTGCGTTTCGAATGAATTTATTTCATAGCAAACCTTTTTAAAAATTGCTAGTCCGGATAGGGCTAAATCTTTCTAGATATTCGACTAAATTCGTAGTATTTCGCTTCATATATAATTCACACTTAAAAATTATTTGTAACTGCATTTCGGTTATGTTCATTGTTACTGAACTGAATATAAATAGGTATGGACAAATGTGATTAAAAGCTATATTCACAATCCACAGCGTCTACTGGACCATGGGCTTCTGGTTAATATCAGACGTCGATAAGTATATTTATCGTTAATATGAGTTCATCCCAGAACTAACATAGGATCACGTCCCAGCTTCTGCCCTTGGCTTGCTTCCTATTTGTTTTTGACAATTTAAAGTCTTTAATACGATGCGTTCTTTGGATGGTATTTTCTCACTCGTTTCCATCCAACGTCATGAATGGCTTTCGGTTTTCCTCTTCCAGATTTATTACTATAATCTCCATGTATCTTGCCTTTTTTTTCCTCCTACGTGGTTTTTAATTTTAAATTTTTTGTCTAGTAGAATTTTATTGCGATCTAAAACGTCTCCTCCCATCTTCCAAAAATTGACCAAAAAACTTCCTTGTCCAACTGGAAGAAAAAACTCTTCTTCTTTCTTTTCTGCTCGTCATTCGCTTTCTCCCCAGCCAAAATTTAAACATGCAATAAGTTTAAAAATGGCAGTACCATCGCAGTGTGGGCGCGATATGACTAGTCGCTAGATGTCAGTATCACACGACATGGAGCATACGACATCGTGTACGCTGTGGACATAAGACAATTTTGTCAGTAACATATGACCTGTAGCGTACTACTAATTTTCATAAAGTTTTCTAAAACCTAGTGAAAGTCATGTCGCGCATCGGAGATTAATTTGGTTAACGCTTTCATACAGAAATCACTTGAATATTTCGTTTTAAATTATTTTTGAATTAGGAACATTATTATCGGAAGCGGCTGCAATCTAAATTTCCTTGCTCTCTCTCTGGAATTCCCAACTTGTTGTTCTTTACTTTGAGCGCTCTTGATTTACATGGGGGGTTAATGAGCTGCCCGCTTACTATGCATCTAACTCACCTTCACTTCTTGACATTTTTCTCACTGCTAATATATCGAAGGTTATATTTAATAATCAGATTTCGCTTCCGGGTATATGTGATCATGACATAATTTTGTTAACTTATTCAAACTGAAGTTCTTAGCGAGGGTACAACTTACTCATGTTACAATTACGGGGCTGTTGTTGGGAATGGGATAAGGTATTTTTCATGCATTGTCTAAATGATCAAATGCATTTCCTTATTAACTATTATCATCTCTTATATGAAATCCATGTTCCTTTGGTCATGAGAACTACTGTCACTAATCTTCTGTGCCCTTGGTTTTCTCCTCGAATCAAGAATATGTTATCAGTTATTGCATACCATTAATGGAAGAGGATCAAACTTATTGCTTTTCTTGAGGAATATAAGACCTTACGCAATGGTACCGTAGCAGATATTCGTAAAACTAAAAAGCATTCTTACGGATCTAAACTTCATTCTAAACTGCTCTCAAAAATGTTATGGAAAAATTTGAGGATTAATGGCATCAGTTCAGCTTGTAATTATTCTATTGATTCAGCTAACCATAAATTTCTTCTGTACTGTGTGTCTTTCGAAACTGATATTTTTATTTATTTATTTATATTGTTACGTGCCACAAAGTTAATCAAGCGACATCTGTTAGGAATGGAAGCAACTTTAGGTTAGTGTCATCTTAGTAAACTTTGGGTTCGGAGAACGGAATATTCAGGAAGGTTCTAGGATAATTCGTAGAGTATAAATACGGCGCTCTGACAGCTAGGAGGCGGAGTATTATTTCAGACAGCGAAGTGAACGAAGTAAACTATTTGGATTGCGATAATTAGAAGTACAGTACTAGCGATAACTATAAAGAGTTGGTTTGAGAATTATTTGTGAATTTGTGAGAGTAAACGGTAAAGTTAAATACAGAAAGAACTTTTGAATTATATCTGAAATATTGTGTTTTAAATAACAAACTAAGGCCACGCTCGTAACAACTGGTGTCAGAAGTAAAATAAAAATCGCGAAATAAAGTGGTGGCATTTGACTTTGAAATTCAAAGAGTGATTAATTTTTTGAAATCGCGCAAGAATGGACGCAAACTAGAGGAGTGGTCATTGCAAACGACAGGTCTAAAGAATGTTCTACTCGAGCGACTTAGACAAGCTTTGATAGAGGAAGAAAAGAATCCTGAGACATACATTTTCGAGGAAGAATCAGAAACTGAAGAAGAGCCTGCGATGAACATAGAACAGCTTTTGGGTACTTTAATGACCAAAATGGAGCTTTCAACCCTGCAGGTGAAGAATGCTCTTGAGGAACAATAGAATTCTCTAGAAGCCCGTTTGGACGAACAAAAGAATGCTTTCAAGGAACAAAATAATTCTCTCAAATCCCGTTTAGATGAGCAGAAGAATTCTCTAGAAGCCCGTTTGGACGAACAAAAGAATGCTTTTGAGGAACAAAAGAATTCTCTGGAATCTCGTCTAGATGAACAAAGAATTCTCTAGAAGCCCGTTTGGACGAAGAAAAGAATTCTTTGCAGAATTGTCTAGAAACTTGTTTGGAGGAACAGAAGACTTTTCTTAAAAATTCATTACACGAGCAAAATGTAAAAATTGAAGGAATCCAGCAGGAAGTGCTGGAAGTTCAACAGGAAGTGTCGGAAGTGCAACAAAATGTTTCGGAGAAGCTTGACAACTTTAAAGCAGATTTGGACAGAATGAAGTATCGACAATCTCGGCACGAAGGAACTGAAATATCCGGTGCAGGCAGAATGAAACCTCCAATATTTGATGGACAAAATTCGTGGCATATTTTCAAGAGACAGTTTGAGGCAGCTTCCGAAGTAAATGGATGGAATAACGCAGACAAAGCTACAGCTCTGGTATTAGCACTTCGAGGTCCTGCGTCAGAGTTATTACAAACTATTCAGATTGAAAAGCAACGTGATTACATTTCATTAGTACAGGCGATAGAATTACGTTATGGAGATGAACACATGCAGCAAGTATAGCGCCTGCAGTTACGCAACAGGACTCAAAAGCATGGCGAGTCACTACAACAACTGCAGGCTGATGTGGAAAGATTAGCTAATCTTTCGTACTCTAGCGTAAATGCGGATTTCTTTAATGAAGTGACAACAGAAGCATTTGTGAACGCCATTGCAGATCAAAATTTACAACAAGCGTTAAGGCTAGCAGGAAAGAAATCAATAGCAGAAGCACTAGCGTATGCATTAGCGTATGAATCTGCCAGGCAAGCTTCTCGAAGTGCAGTACGAGTGAGAGAAATTTCGGTGGAGGAATGTACTTGTAATAGAATGCAGCCATCACAGAGCAATTCTTCACGCGGTATTCTGCGATGCTGGAATTGTAATAGACCAGGACACCTCCAAAGGGACTGCAGAAAACGTCGACGAATGGAAGCGCTAGAAGAAGGGCAGAGATATCGAGCTGGGCAGCAGATTCGCAGCAGAATACCGTCATCAGAGACCACTCCTTCGCGTGGTGTCAGTCGATGCTGGAAATGTAGTAGACTGGGACACCTGCAAAACGACTGTAGGAAACGAGGACGAATGCAAACAACAGAAGAAGAAGGGAGAACATGGCGAGCTAGAGAGCAAGCTTTCCGTGGAGAGACTAGACTGCAATCTCATAACTTTGAAATTCCATACCGCAAAGGACGGATCCACGGAAATGCAGAAGCTTTTTCACAACGTCCAGCTTTTTCACAACGTCCATGCAATCCTGAATGGAAACATTGCGGACGGATGGAAGAAAAAGATGACGATGACTACAATGATGATAACGAAAGTCGAAAGACGAAAGGAAAGAAATCCAAAGATGATGATGATTACGGTGATAAAAGTAAAAAGAAGAAAGGAAAGAAATTCAAGAGGGAGGACAATGAAAGAAAGAAAAAGACGAAAAGTAAATGGTCTAAAGATGCTGATAATGACGATGATAAGTGTATAATGAAGGTCGTAAAAGACAAAGGTTCTGACGATGATGATAATAAGAAGCGCAAAGGCGGCAATGAAAAGGATGACAACGGCAATCAAAAGGGCAAGACAATTGAGGACAAAGGAATCAAAGATAAAAGACGAAAGAAAAATCAAAGCATGGAAGAGTGTTTCAACAGAACATTAATCAAATATCTCAGGAACGTCTTCAACTATAATCAGCGCGATTGGTTTCGACATATTCCTATATTTCTAATGGCTTATATATCAGTTGTTTACAATATGACCAGACAAAGCCCATCTAAGGTCATTTTCGGAAAGGAAATGCGCTTACCTAGCGACCTCAAGATTGGTGTAGCCAAAGCCGAACATAAGAAACCAGAAGACTACGTAACAAAGCTCAGACAACGATTAGCTGATGTGCACGAGGCCACGAGACGTTCTCCAAAGTTATCACAACACTGGGAGGGACCGTATGCAGTTAAAACTAAAATTAATAACATGCCATACAAGAATCAGCGCGGTACAAGATGCAAAAGAAAAATCGTTCATCTAGATCGCTTGGGTCAATACGGAAAGCACCAAGAACGTGGACCATCTGTTGTGCGGGCCGAACAAATTTTAAGAAGGGGGCAGTATTACGTGCCACGAAGTGAATCAAGCGACATCTGTTAGGAATGGAAGCAACTTTAGGTTAGTGTCATCTTAGTAAACTTTGGGTTCGGAGAACGGAATATTCAGGAAGGTTCTAGGATAATTCGTAGAGTATAAATACGGCGCTCTGACAGCTAGGAGGCGGAGTATTATTTCAGACAGCGAAGTGAACGAAGTAAACTATTTGGATTGCGATAATTAGAAGTACAGTACTAGCGATAACTATAAAGAGTTGGTTTGAGAATTATTTGTGAATTTGTGAGAGTAAACAGTAAAGTTAAATAAAGAAAGAACTTTTGAATTATATCTGAAATATTGTGTTTTAAATAACGAACTAAGGCCACGCTCGTAACAATATTTATTTATTTTATTTATATTTATTTTTCTTCAGCTCCAATTTTAAATTTCACAAATGAAGATATATTTGCTGTAAGAAATAGCATCAAGTCCTGTGCGATTGATGCTGATAAACTCAACCTCCGATTCATTAAAATATGCTTGTCTTATATTCTTTCCACACTTGCACATATTTGCAACTCGTGTTTTACTATTTGTAGCTTTCCTATGCCATTGAAGGCTGCTAAAGTAATTCCAGTATCTAAAAACACTAGAGCTCACATTGCAGTGAGTTTCGGCCTAAAAGTATATTACCAATTCTCTCTAAAGTAATTGAGAAAATTATGCATTTACAATTTCTCATTTTTTGTTTTTGAACGATCTTATGCACAAGTATTAATCAGGTTTGCGATCAGGGCATAGCTGTACATCTGCTTTCCTTAATGTGGGCAATGATATCGTATGTGCTGTCAATAAAGATGAATTAATAGCAATAGTTCTTTAAGATTATTCCAAGGCCTTTGATACCGTTTATCATAGATTTATCATAGACTTTTTCACATGAAGCTTCTCATTTTGCAAAATTATTTTATGACTACATGAGTAACAGATCATAAGCAGTTTTTGTAAATATTTCTTAATTATATGATGTACACCTCAGGGATCCATTCTTGGTCCTCTGTCATTTTCAATGTTTATAAATTATATATTTGTTCAAGTTAAATATTCTAATCTGCACCTGTATGCTGATGATGTTCAATTCTATAAATTTAGTGTGCCTGGTCTCATTGAGAATTACATCTCTCAGGTAAATGGGAATTTAGAGGCTATTAACTTGTGGTCCTGTTTATTATTATAACTAAGGCTTAATCCCTCTAAATATAAGTATACGTATTATAATACGGATGGTTTTCTGTTAGTTTCTTTTAACAACACAACCACGGTGTAATTTCCTTATCACCGAACGAGTATTTTTTTGTCATGTTATTAGAATATAGAATGACTTACAACAATCGATAAAAAATATGATCCAGACCAATACTATAACTACAATTACAAATAGTATTTTTATTTTTTTCAATCCTAATAGTCTTAAAGCCAGAATCATTATCAAATCTACGAAGACCTAAGGTGAACATTACACAATCGTTGAAAGCAACGTTGATTTTTGGGTAGCATACAATAGACCTTTCCCAGAATCGATCTGATATGACTATAATATTTCATATCTGCATTGAGCCTAATTGCAAGCTTGTTCTCCCAGAAATACGGAGGATTAAGAATTAGGTCATTCGCTAGAAACCAATCATAGATTCTGCCAAGATCCTCATTGACTCGCACTCCCCAGTACAATAAAAAAACTCAATTTTATGGGTAGCTAGAATTATCTGCAGACGTTGAAAATCTGCCTCTTTGTTTGGCAATTAAAATATAAGAAAATAAGCTTGGATTGATAATTATTTCGACTGTACCACTAATCAACACACCATTGTTCGTCATTAAATGCATTAAATTCTTAAAATAATAATTAAATAAACAACTTCATCATGAAAACAAAAATAATGAAACGACACGTTTATAAATCCAAAACAACATTTGAGTAAACAGTGTGTTGCCTAATCAAATAATCAAAACTAATCTGCGATTCATCGATTTTTTTATAAAGTCGATTACTTTAGAGGCATAATTTCAATCATAGTTCGAAAAATGTGCCGTTTAATTCTATTATTTCTACTTGCGTTATATTCGTGTCGGGTGAAATGTTGTAGAAGCAAAAATTACGATCTTTTAGAACAACCCAAAAGATTTCGTGAGAATTATAAAAAGCTAAACAATTTTGTCGATGAAATAAAGACAATGAAGAATGGTTTCATTTTAGACATAACTCGCTTCGATTCTAAAGTGACAATGAATCTTGGAATAATCATTGAACAAGACTTCATTGAATTCATCGAGATATCACGTAAGAGATTTAAAGATTTGCTAAAGTTCTACGACAGTATCAACGATAAAATTAAACCCATTTTGAGAGGCTTTTATGACGAACAAATAAAGCTAGTAAAAGACTTGCAGGAAGTTGTAACGGTAGAAATCGGAGATAAATTGTCGACTAAATTGCTTCAAGCTGTCAATATAACAAATGAACTGAAGATCAAAATAACGAAAAGAATCGGGAATTTCTTCCAAGTTTTACTGGGAGATTTGGAACATGAAACTAGAAATGAAGTTGGTTCATGCAATGAGATCACATTGGAGGACATACAGCGTGTTGTAATGGAAAATATGCGTAAAGCGAAAGAATGTTCTAGAAATGGTATAAAGTATTTAAAGCGACACTTTCGTGACATCAACCATTATTCAAATACGGCAATGACTTATATCGAAAGATCAGTTAGTAATTTGACCAAAACATTTGAGGCTTCTATACCGAAACGTTTGGTATGGCATGAAATGAGTATCAACATAAAACAATTCGCTGATTTTGGACGTGCCATTTATAAAAAAGTGATTGTGTTTGAGAAACAGATGCCCGACTATTTTGAATGTTTGGAGAATTTATATACATCATGTACGGAGGATTTGCAATTACAAACGATTGATGTTAAGTGTTGCTTATACAACAATTGCTAAGATTAAAACAACACGTAAATACCAAATTGATGCAATTCATCCTTGTTTTTTGTTTTATTTCCAGTAGAAGGGATGGGCGTGGAGGTAGGGATTACTTTAACACATTTCAGACTAGTTGATGTCAACGAAAACATATATTGTAGTTTTACTACTACACTATTGAGGATTATACTAGCGATAATATTACTGATTACTGGTTTATACAATTTTAGTGGTTAAATTTAAGGAAATTTTTATATTTAAATGAATGTGCTACAAATCTTATTTCCAACTATTTAAATAAAAAACTTCATGAATCATGAAATCATGCTACGATAATTATCATCATTTTCACTTTCATACAGAGTGCTTCAGGGATATGTTCATGCTACTTTACTTTTTTGAAGTAATAATTGTTAAACACGTCAAATTAACAAAATAAAATATGTTTTTAAAGTGGTCGCTATTTCTTACTCTAAGTTCCAAAAATTACCCTCTCCTTCTTATCTGGCTTTGAAAAAATTGTGTAATTGAAAATAGGCACATTGCCATACAAATATAAAAGAAAAGGAAATTGTTACAGCCTATGATGGCTGTACATAAAAAGTTAATAGTGAAAAATAATATAGGTACTCTGATTCAATAAAACAGGTAACCTTCTTTTAACACGTTTATTACGTATTCTTATAAATTAACAATAATCCTACAATTTGGTCAGAATATAAAATATTGATCAAAAGAAAAAAAACAATGGTTGTTTCAAAAAAATAAATAAAAATAATTAAAAAAATAAAATTAACTAAAAGAAACTAAACTATATTTTAAGCTCTACTTATTGCCATTCATCTGCAATAAAAGTAAAAGAAAATATATAATTGTTGTAAAGAACTCTCTTTGTATATTATATTAAGACGAATTACCCCACTCCTGTTAAGCTCCTGTTAAGCACAGGCAGCAGTCTCAGGATTAGCAGTAAGCGTCCTTAAATTGTGGGCAAAAGTGAATTGGGACGTGCCCCTTCTACTTCAGACATCCTACCAGATCACCAAGATAGTCATGGCAAGGCGATAAGAAATGGTAAATATATATATTATAACAATTCCGTGCTAGAAAGAAAGGAAAGGAAAAGAAGTACACATATATGCTCTCTGAACGAAAGAAAAGTAAACTTATCCACGAACAAGAAGAATACGGTGCTAAGGCAGTCTGTGGAGGAGCAGCAGTAACTAGTCCTACATAGAGCTGGCTATCAAAGTTGTAGTTCATTTTGGGAAACAAGAAATCAATTTCCCTCTGCTCACTTTGCAAATTGGAAATTTCGAGTCAACACCATTCTATCTGATAGATTCTATATCAGATATAGACACAGAACCGTATGGGAATTCCAAATTAACCCTTACAATTCCGCGTGACCTCTAGTTCGTCCCAAATAAACCACACAAACAATCTATGAAAGGGCAACCAACACGTAGCAGCACGAAGCAGGAGCATTTTGCTGGACTTGTGACTAGACGTAGAATCACAATGATTTTGCGAATGAACTACTCTGACCCATCTCAAGTTGGCAGTAAATGGTACTCACCCCATGTCAAAATAAATGAGAGAATGTCAATAATTTCGCAAATCTTTATTTTGACATGTCTTCAAAGAAAAACGAAAATTACAAAAAATCGTAAAACTTAGATTAAATCTTACAGCTTTTACATTCAAAGGCGTAATCTAAGTTGAAGCATTTCTTATTTTACACCGAAACTTTTACCACTGAGAAAGAATTTTTTTTTTACTTTTTGGTTCAATTTATTTACGAAAGTTATTTATTTTGAAAAGTTTTTCAATATATTTTATTCTAATTTTTAGTCATAAATACTATACACTCTTTAAACTCTCGACTTTCGAATCCCGACTCTTGAATCATGAATCTCCACTCATATCACCCACGTCCAAATTGGAAAACCCCAAGGGTGAAACTGACCGCCCCCACCCCAAGGTCACAAAACATTTGAAAACTTTACCCTATCGAAAAGCTTCCCGTTGACTCATTCTAAATCAAACAATCCATGTAAATCCATCCACGTTTACTACACGAAACGTCTTTTATCACAAACAGGCGCTTAGGTGCTCGGGCACAAAGGTATTTAGTCAGGGGTTAGTGAGTTGATAAAAGTTATTTAAAAAGGGAAGCTGTCCTGTCATTTGTCATGAAGTGGAGTTTCCCATTGCCTGTTATATGCTTATTTTCATACTTAATAAATTTATGAAAATTATATCAACTAAATGTGTGCTGCTCTTTGTATCAAATTTTCCATGATTTTACTCAACATCATCTGGTTCATTTACCAAATAACAATGTACTAAAAAGGATTGTAATATCTTCTGTACGTCTCTTCATTAATAAATTCTAATTTTAGTTCTATTTCCAATTCTAATATTGCTGCAATTTATCGCATAATTTGGGTATTTTTATCATACACTTTGTTTTTCATAAAATATATAAAATAATCAGAAGCAGTCAAGTCGTCCGGAAAATCAATATCCATTACGACACCGCAATTTATGTACATGTATGGTCAATTTTCGGATGAATTATCTAAGCAGATCCTTAATAGATTGATTTCTTCATCCAGTACTCACGCTGTAGCCACACTCATCCTTTAACCCTTCAAAATACTATCGGCCGTACACTAAAATCCCGTGAACCTTTTTTGTCCTGAACTGCGCGAATGTGGAACAGTCTAGATTCTCCAACATTATCACATCCATATTTTGATGCCTCTCATTATTGATTTAACTGGCTGCTTTATGAAAGGGATTCTTTTGAATTTCGTCATTTTAGAAATGATTCGTATTTTTTGGTAGGTACATACAATCAGGAAATTCGAAATAATATGTGAAGTAACCTGATAGCACAAAAGTACTGAAAATGTAGTACAGGTGGCTTGAACCGAAGCCTTCCAGCTCCAGTGAAAATGGATAGGCAGTCGGGAAAAAATTTAGGAGTAAATACTATGGAATTTGTTGTTTAACCGTTGATCCGATTTCATTATCTGTGAAGTTTTTTATTGTAATTGCGTTGTAAAAAACAAACCAAAATGGTGTCAATGAAGTATAAGGACTTCTGGGAAGAGTTTATTGATATATTATTAATTTCCAAAGACATAAACACAGCTGAAAAACAAATGCACATTATCTTTTTTTTTTGACAACCGATGACATTATTTCGGAAGAAATTATTGCTGAAGAAATCGGTCCAACAGTTGTATCGTGTGTGGGCCGCTTAAGAGCGAAAAAATTTAGCCTAGGCCGAAACCACAAGTCACATCAGAGACATCTAGCGTAAAAGACAGAAACCCAGAAAGCGATGATTTGAGATGAAAAATGAAAATTTGCAGTTCAAATAAATTGAAATTTGTTATCGAGAATTAATTCTCCTAAATTTTTTTTGCACATAATTGTTAAATATACTATTTTGCTTTGTATTTCAACAACTTTTAACGAAATATTAGTCCAGTCAAATAATCCGAAAAAATGCTAAAGATCGCATTTAATTTGTTTCATGCTGCAATTTTGAGGGTTGGTGTGGGGTGGTCCTGGGAGTATTGTCGCAAAAATGCAGCCTCGCAGGGCCAAAAAAAGGGGTGAAAGACAATAAAAACACCCCCGAACGCGTGACAATCTAATTGCCGTGGTTTTGAAGAGGCAAAATTTTTGAAAAAATTAAAAATGCTATATTATTTAGAATATGATTCTAAATAAAAAAGTCTATAGTGGCCAACCCCTATCTCGTAAGTGCGCGACAGGAAAACCGAAAGAAACTTAAGGTGGACACATCGCTATATCCACTAACATGTGTCCGATTACTGCAATTCTGCAATATTTTCGTTCAAGAGCTAGCAACCAAAAGAAGCGTGAATTTTTCAAACATGGAATGGAAAAACGGGGGGTAGTATAGAAAGTTATCGGACTATATGTTGCGCAATATTTGCGCTCATGTTTTGGTGTGGTGTGCCTGAACCGAAGCCTTCCAGCTCCAGTGAAAAAGGATAGGCAGTCGGGAAAAATTCAGGGGTAAACACTAACACATATAACCACTGTTGCGTTTTTAAATGATTTATTTGCATATGTAAGAGCAGGACAGGTAACGCCACCAAAGCTGTAAAACCCGCACTTTCAGGAGGGAATCATCAGTTTTTCATTACTTTTATGCCTTTTATGTCTTTGGGGGATGTATTCGGTACTTCTACACCAATGAAGAGAAATGCAATATTCAGGCATTTTTCAGTAGTTTTGAACCAGTGAAGAGATGCACAATATTCAGTCATATTTCAGTAGTTTTGAAGTAGTGAAGAGTACCCCACTATTCGAGCATATTTCAGTAGTTTTGAACTAATGAACGGAATAACACCATTTCCAAAATAAAAAAATCTATTTTCTTTAAATATTTTAATATATATAATACTTTAGAAAATAAATTTAGTAAGTTATAATTTTTTCACTTCGTCAATGGCTTGTCAATTGACTCTGGTGAACCTCTAAAACGATAGATTGTCTGTAATTGTAAAACTTTTTTTTTTAATTATTAAAAATATGTTTCTCAATTCTTACCAATTTATTACTGATATATGAAATGCGTTTCACTCAAACGTACTTCCAATGGATTTAACTGGAAACAAATTCTGAACATCTTAATGCAATGTACTTCAAAACTACTTTACAAGCCCTGAAGAGATGTAAAACAATTAGAATGGGACAAATCTATCAATATACTTTATCCCTGTACGAATACTGAAACTGAACTAAACCGCTCCTGTGAGTACTGAATCAACCCTGAAAATATGCTAAAATAATCAGCGAGAGGGAATATATCTCGATTTTCGTTTTGATTCATTTCATGCACAGAACTTTCCGTAGTGATTCAGTGCAATTTTACGGGCTGAAGTGCATACAGTTTCATCGATAGATTAAAAGAATAATGATTGTAGTGGTAACCCTTGAAGTCGTCCTATCAGGGTAGTGTCATTTGGTATACCAGTTTCAACAAAATACATTTTTATCAAAAGAAGTTTGAAGCGTCTTTGAGATATTGCTTGTTTGATAGCTACATTTTCTAATCATATTTTCACCACAATCGGTATCCTCCAACTTTTGTTTTGCCCTTCAAAAACAAAAGAATATCAAGTACTCGCTAGTTCAATATTATATTACTGAAAAAATTTGAAGAAACAACTTTAGAAATATGTTTTTGGTGGTGGACTATTTTGCAAAAGTGTTGTGAATAATTACATATAAGATATTTTCGAGCTCTGGCATTTCATTGGCTAAAAATCATCAAAATTCGATATCACATAATCCATGGGAATATATCTAGCATAGGAGGGAAACTTTCTTTTTCGGCTTTGCTTGACGACTCATCCTCAAATACCACAGTGTGGCTATTGCTTTAAAACTAATCCTCTCAGATTTAGCCTACTCAGAGTTAGTCCAGAGTTATTCATCAGATCAGTTAAATAGTTCATTCGAGTATTTAAAATAAATTCATATCCATAATAGAATGAATCTCCTCCAAAACTCATATACCATAGTGAAAATCCAAAATAATTATAAATTCGTACGTCAACAAGATTTATTTCGCAATGAAAATAGCATGATATCCTTGCAAAACCATCCTTACAAGCACTACTGCGTGCGTTAATATCATTTAAATTTACGAAATTAAATGCCCAATGTAATACGCAAATCATCACAACAGTTATACCTTAAATTCGACCATGTCTGACCAGAATATCCTGGAATATCTGCCATAGCCACAGCAGGAATTATTGGATTTTAGGGGTGATGCCACAAGCTGTAGTCACGTACGGATCTCGGTATTTTCCTAGATTTAGCTCAGTCTGATACTAGTGTCGATATCATTGCCGACATATTGCCATAGCTACAAAACGAAGAAAATTTTTCTCTCCGATATATGAGGTTTTCATTCAAAGTGAAAAAAAAACAAAAACCCTGCTAAATCCCTAACAAATCTACGTGAAAATTCAGTTTCCGTTCATCTTGGATTGAGTGTAATATAACACAGTTCACAGTGTACTATGTACGATGTCTTTGGGGAAATAACTCAACAGACAGATGGAACATGTGTGGGCAGTAAATCACCGTCCCACGACTGAAACAATTGCACTTTCGGGAGCTTTGTAGACCTTTACTGTCACTGATACATTAAATTACAATAGACATGGTGGTAGAGATACATTGGAGGATGCAGTAGAAAGAGAACAGGGTCAGTTATTTGGAGAATAAAAAGACTCCATTGCAGGAGTAGTAAAGTGAAAGCAATTTCGATTCGCATTCAATTTCATCCTGAACTGTTTATTTATAAACATAGAACAAATTCGAAATTCCTGGACAAATCTGTAACAATTGTGATCAGGAAGAAAATTTCTTTCGTATCGAAATTTAACGTGCTCAACTTAGCAGCAATCGCAGCTTTCTATTGGAATTGCAAATGACTTTTACAACTTTATGCTTATTGAAAGTTCTTAGAGGTCTTTTTGTTTTGTTTTTTTTTTGTTCTTTTAAATTGAAATAAAAAAATATTTCCTCATTTTACAATTATCATTGACTTCATTTGTTTCTGTATAACTTTTGCTCCTATTCAGATATAAAAAATAACAACAAAACATTTTCGGTACAATTCTGAGTAAGTTCTGGCAAATAATGTCATGTCACGACCGAGTTAATACAGATAATATTCCTGCCTTTTAAAGTGATCTTAGGCGATTAGGTGATGATCTACCCTTTGAAAAAGGATATCTGTTAAATGGTATATGAATGGATTCAAAATGGAAGGCAGAGCAGACATGGGCATATACAGGGTGTCCCGTGAGCGGTCTGGCACCTGATGGCTATGAAAACAAAAGATTGTATGGGTTCAATTAGTGATAGAAAGTAGGTAATTATCTTTTGGAGATGAGCTTTTTGAGCTACTTTCAATGGAAAAAGTGCGAAAAATACAGAAAGTTAAGAAAGTTAAGCTTCTTAAATACAATATGAAAAATTGGTATTGGTGATGTGACTTTTTTTTAAATCACCATGACAAGGTGTAACGTTCAGAAATTACAGGGTTTTTGATAAAAACACCCAAGTTGGTTTAAGTCCCGTTATCTGAAAACGTTAGGATTTACCCCTCCCCTTGCCTAAGCATAACCTATCAATAGTCTTCTAGTGCCACACCGCTCAAGGAACACTGTACATACGGGCTAAATTTTCGACTTGCTAAGACTCTGGGGCTTCTTCTACCATTTTCCAAGCAGAGTTCCATGCCATAGAACTGTGCATTTGCGTAATTATCTTATATAAAAAACATACGTGGAACAAAAAATATGTTTTTATAAAATCTTATATAATATTAGAGAGCCAAGCATCATTCAAAGCGGATAGCTTTGTATCTAAACTGATCTGAGGCTCTCTTAATGTCTTGAAGCAATTAGCCGCAATTGCCATACACTTTGAAAGTCATGCCACGATTTTCCAGGCGGAAGTCAAGGTCAATTTTAGGGTGGGAGGCCATCTCCTTAACTTAGACGCTGAGAATGAGGAGATCTTCATCTGCTTAGACATAAAAGCAGCTGTCAAGACTTCATCTAAACCATTTACAGCTTCTAAGCTAGTATTGGATTGTAAAACCACCCTGAATTCCCTCTCTTGGAATAACAGAGTACTTGTTCAATGTGTGTCTGGGCATAGCAACATCAGCGGGAACGAAAGGGCACTTTGTGTTAGAAGGAGCTCCATCAACCTTTGAACACCTTATGAAGTACTTTCTGGTCTTATCGGAGTAAAATATTTTATGTATTTGGACTATGAAGTCGTCTATGACTATGACTTAAAAGACCATAACCAAAAATTAGTAGGAGTCTTAGAGGGTTTTCGTAAACACAACTTAAAAGTCTAACCTGGAAAATGTCAATTCCTAAAAAAGAAAATTTCATATTTAGGACAATTGATTACTACCGTAGGCCCGAAAGCGGATCCCTCTAAGAATCAATTAATTGAAAATTACCCTCAGCCTCGTAATCAAAAGGAAATTAAGAGTATTTAAGGGTTGACTGGATATTACCGCAGATTTATTCTGAAACCCTAACTGCGTTATTGAAAAAGAATGTTACGTTCAATTGTAGCGCACTTTGTAACGATTCCTTAAAAGTAATTCCGTAACTTTACCAAAACCATTTTTGTGACGCTATTGCAAGTAACTATGCAATTGCTGGTGTACTCTCGCATTAAGTCAATTCAAATGATGTTCCCATTGCCTATGTAAGTCGTGTTTTGAACCAAGCAGAAGAAATTATCCAACGGTGGAAAAGAATTATTAGCAATACTTTCGTGGGTTCAAAGATGCTATCCTTACCTCTATGGAAGGCATTTCAAGGTAAGTACAGATCATCATGGCTAACAAAGAATCCGAAACGTTCAAGCCGCCCGTTAAAATGTCGGTAATTATTAGACGAATACGACTATGAAATAGAGTATAAATCAGGAAGGTTGAACACAAATCACGGAGAACTAGGCAGTGTACGAGTACATGAAGAGCAGCCTGTGACAGATTCACATGACTTAAGGCTGAACTACAATAGAAATATACGCGAACGCGCCCTTTAATTTAACAGGCGTACACAAATTAACTTTAACTCGTGTGAGGGGAAGTTTCGTTAAGTTTAAATATCCAATTTTCAGTAAGTATAGTGCGGTAAGAATCGCACAATCCGTAAGAATGCGTTGTGTCAAACAGTTAATTTATTACTAAATGATTGAAAGTGCAGTGTAAAACTTAAAATGGTATAAAAATGGCACTGCGAATTAATAGAAGGAACAAATCTTCAATTACATCTACTTTCATTTGTTAATTTTTTCAATTTTACCACTTTTTAAATTGAAAACATTAAATATCAAGATAATAACTCTTACGGAATGTGATATATATTTAGGCTAAACGCATCAATTTTTTGTAAGTAAACCTCAGTCTCGTTAATTTCGTAAAGTTATTTACTGATATTGTAGTTCAGCCTTTACTTGTGGTAACCTGATCATAGTCTAGACCGATAACCTCTAACTCGTCAAAAAGTCAAGTCAATTCTTCACCAAAAGGAGCTGATTTTAAATCAAGAGCTAGAACTTTTGAATTTTCCAATAATATTACAAATATAATCCTTCTCAACTGAAGAATCTATATACAAAACTATAAATGAATTTCACTGTAATCCACTTCGTGGTCAACAAGGAATTGTCCGCATATTCAATCGAATTAAGTTATTATCATTATCCGAAAATTTTATCTCGTATAAAAAGTGTCTTCAAATTATGCCAATTATGTCAACGTAATAAAGTAGGCAAATGTAGTAAATGCCCAATGAAAATAATGTCTACTTCCAAAAGACTTTTCCAATAATATTTCATAGATATAGTTGGTCCACTGATACATTCGTACGACGAACGGTAATATATACTTTCCATTCAGGACGATTTGTCAAAGTACTCTATCGCGGTATCTCTTGAAAGTCAAGAGACTTCATTTGTCGAATACTTTATCTCTAAATTCGGTGCACCTAGAAAAATCAAGACCTAGATAGATCATGGAAAATTTTTATAATTACGATAATTATGCGAGAGAAATGAAGTCAAAATTTCAAACAGCATGGGCAATTACTTGCGATAAGCTTGTCAGCTCAAAAACTAAATTAAAATTAGATGGTCCTTAGAATAGTCCTTATGAAATTATTAGCATAAACTCAGATGCGAATTCAACTATTCGCTGTAACCGAAAAATTAAGACTGCCCATAATAACCGTTTAAAACGCTTTTTTGAATAAATTCCAAAATTGTTGAACATTTTTAAATGTACCTCACCAATAAATAACTAATGAAGGAATCTATAACGCAGGTCAACAAATAAAAAACAATTTTTGGTGCCGAGATATCATTACTGGTTTTGTATTAGGTGTGCACTGATAACACAAAAAATATTTTTAAATTTTTTCCCTACGTGTATTTTTGTATCTACCCTCAGTTTTGAATATTGGCTGTAATCAGTGTTGTGTGCGCGGTTTGCTATCTTATCGGTAAATTTCTAAAAATAAATTGATTTTCAATATCTTGTCTTCATCGCGAAGAAGTTGTCTCAATGAGCCAAATGTGTTTTGTTACATTTGTGATGAATACACAGTTAAAAAGCTCAGAAAACCTATAACATTTGTTCTATCCGTGAACCATTATTTGAAGAAATTTTCAATAAAGTGAGTAGCGACAGTAATTTTGAAGGAATAGCGTCTACAGAGCGAAAACCTTTAATCAAAGGAGAATTAAATGATTTTATAAGGGATCGTGAACTACCTAAAGAATCTGTAGAGATATTGGCTTCCAGATTAAAAGAAAAAAACTTGTTGGCGTCAGGTTTATACATCTATCGTACAAGAGAGCAAGACTTGCTACCATTTTTCATTCGAAAATCTTATTATATTTTTTGTTCTGATCTGCAAGGCCTTATTCTCTGTCTTTCAGAATACCAGCCAAATGAATGGCGTCTCTTTATAGATTGCCCTAAATGAGGCCTTAAGTGTGACCCTTTACACAATGGCAACAAATATGGTTCCGTTTCTATTGCTCATTTACCAAATATTTCACTTATGGTAGACAAAATCAAATGTAACGAACACCAATGGAGTATTTGTGTTGTTCTAAAAATGGTTAACTTCTTATTAGAACAACAAGGTGGATACACTAAATACCCATGTTTTTTTTTATCTATGGGACAGCCGTGCCCAGCATCAACATTTCGGAAAAAAGAGACTGACCTGTACGTGAGACGATGGAAGTGTGAAAGCAGAATATCATAAATCCAACTATGGTTTCAAGGGATAAACTTATATTGCCCCCCTTGCATAACGAAAAAAGTTTCTAGTCTATGCATAGAAAAGAGAAAAGCCGGAGTTTTCGATGCCCCGGAAATAAGAATATTAATAAAAGATACTGGTACTGATTTTATCCCAGTGTTGCAATAACGCAACAAAAGACACGTGCAAATAAATGTATTTTTCCTTTCTCTCCTACGAACCCAATAAAATTCCACTGTTTCGTTTTCGCAACACACAAATTCTCTAATATTAGCAAATAAAAAACATAAAATAAAATAAAATCAATTGAGTTTCTTAGTTTTATACCTAAAGCTTTATAATAATTGCAAATGAAGTAAAATTTTTGAAAAAAAAAAATTTGGGATGAAATCGGTTAAGTTCAATGAACGATTTGTAACGATCTGCGTGGGCTTTGAAGTTTGTTGAAGTTACTTAAAATTTTCTCGGACATCACAAGTCATGTAACTTCTCTAAAATTGTAAGCGACGTGCTAGAGAGCTCTAAAAACTTAAAATGTAATATGTCCATCAAAGGGGACTACCTCCACAGTCATCCTGATTAATTCCCAAAGAATTTTGGATCCTATAGCGAAGAACAAGGCTGATGGGATCGGCATATGATGGCTGACTACTGCTGGGGGATGCAACGTGATTATCTCGGTACACCTCATTCACGAGAGTCTCGAAAAAGAAAGTTTTTATGCGGGTACATAATAATGTAATAAATGCTGTTTTTGATGTAAATTGGTTTTTTTCTGTTCAAGTCAAAATCTAGAAAACTTCACATAGGAAATCAAAATTGTTGGTTTAATGTAATCCTAATCCTCAGTTTAAAAAAATTACAGCTAATAAAACCAATGTTGATTAGTGTAACTTGCTGCATTTTTGTAAGTACTGCTTTGTTTTTCTTTCGTTTAAAATGTTGAATTATAGCAGAAATTTGATTTCTTTTATTTAGTTTTATTTAAAAAGTATATAAATTAATTAGAACATACGTGTAAATTAAAAAAAAACTTGAATTAGTAGTTATAATAGTAGTAATAATTAATACAAAAATTTAAACAGAAAAGCAAAATATGAAGTATTACTGTGTGTTCCTTATTTAATTAAGAAAGCTCATGAAGAATTAATAGCCACACATACATATGAATATTGTACATACTACATATGTAATATATATATATGTAAATAAAAAGAAAAATATTTTAATAACAATTTTGTTAGTTAGGAAATTAGGTAAGCAAATGTAAAGAAGAAGAGGGTTACATAATTTAATAGTATAATACAAAATGCTTATTCCGTAATCGCTTCACGATTACTTCCATTTGGGGAAAGGGGTTTGCGTATACCCCACATCTGGCAACTCAATATCAAAATGTACCACTATTCAATAGACAGAGCGGTTTTCTAAAAATGATCAAACTGTAGATCTGCTTGTTTGATTGTAGCTACAGAGAAAAGTGGTCGACCAAAGTATTTCGCAAATAAGGTTTAACATGTTTACAATACAAAGTTTTATTTAACCTTCCCAATTATTTAATTGTGATTTAGGCTACACAACAATCAGTAAGGTCTTTAGCGAGACATGTCGATTCTGTGTGGAGTATAAGCTGTGTTCTTTTGTGAACCTTGTTCTAGAACTCCCATATACTGGAGGGAACAAATTGCTCTGTCGATTGAAGGGAACTATTTGTACTGTTCCCTTCATTTATAAATCTTATATGAAAATGTATGAGGCGTTCTATGTGTATCTTTTCTTCTACCCTGTTCTGCGGACACAAAGAGCTAATAAAAATGCTAATTACATTCTCTGCGACTGTCACCAGAAGATGTTACATAGATGGTTCTAAGAATGTTACATGTTTTTTAAATATTCGAATGGACGCCCTAGGGCAATTAGGGATAATGTCACAAAAGATCTTAGGGGTTACAGTGATTAGATGAGATTTGAGGCTATATCTTTTCGGGTACAAATGATATGAGTGAAATATGATAATTCTGCGTTCCCTGCAAGCTATTATTATACATGTATATAAATAGATATTTGCAGAATTGGCATTTTCTACACACAAATTTAGGTTAATTTTCAAAAGTAATAACACTTTTTTTTCCAGACCAATTGAAACTTTTTTGCATTCTTCGCGTATCAAATTGCCACTATTTTCTCTAAAACTGAGTTCGAGGAGGAGGTTACAAATTTTAAAAATTATCATTTTACTCAATTGCACTATCTTGTAGGATTACTTTGGAACAACTTGTGTATTGTTCTTTAAATGCTTGAATTGCTTACAAATTAAAACAAAAACATTTTAATTTCCAAAGGGACTCAACAAAAGAGGAAGAGAGTTACCTACGGGCTTAAAGTGAAAAGATCGCTATAACTTAACTATTAAATCAGAGTACTTTTACCTAATTTATATTTTTATTTCTTAGCAATTCAAATATTGTTAGTAATAATAAAATAAATGCCCCACTAACTGGACCAGTATACAGCAGCAACAGCATCATTACCTCATTAAGTTGACTTTTGATGGAAAAGCCTCATCGTAAATGTATAGGGGGTCCAAAAAAAAACCCACATTTTAATTTAGAATATCTTCTAAAAAGATGATTTCTTTTTGTTTTTTTTAGATAATATTTATAGGAGATTGAAAAACAATCATAAAAATAATATATACTAAAATGATCTCTATGATCGCTGCAAAAATTGGAACTCCTTCGAGTGCATTTTGCATGACATTTCTGAAGAGTATTTGTCTGAGTGTTTTACAATTTTTAATGAATGTTTTCTTTAATTTGTTTAGTTTTTCTGTTATTTATCACAAACTAAATCCCTTGCAAAATCTTCCAGATAAATAAATTAGATGCTGGGACATTTAACATTTGCGCGGGTTATAAATTCACCATTTTTTTAGAGCAAATGACCATGAATTGAATTACTGCACGCCTGTGTGAGCCGGTTTGTTCTGTTTGAATCATGTTCTTCTTAGTTTTAAATCATTTATTTTGCATGAAACCAAATCTTACAATATTATTACTATAAACATTTAAAAAAAGCGAGACTAATGAATCATCAAAGATAGTCTTCATACGCGTCTTGTACGCTCATCTCATGGTATAAATATTAAAGCTACTTAAAGGGTAACATGATTTCTTTTGGAGGTGGTTTATTTAATATAGAGCGGTAACAGAGCCCATCTTGAAATTTTTTTTTTCTAAAATAGCTCCACGGGAGAATGGTTTTCTCGTAAAACATAAGACCTGGAACAAACAAATAAAATTTAATTTATTGGCTATGGCACTACGTATGGGTCTTTTTTGATGAAATCTTGAAAAAATGGTACACTTTTGAAGACATATCTTGATTTTTTGCTAATAAAATTAGCAGTAAAATATTTATAAAAAAAAGTTTGCATGTCATCAAAAACGGTTAAGTACTATAAAAGAGAACGGAATTGTGAAGCTACTACCAAAATTTCAAATCGATCCATCAAAAGGTATTCGAGTAATCTGTTCTCAGTTTGAAAGAAGTGGTTTCGAGAAAACGCGTTTAAAGTTGTAGGAGCACTTCAATCCTTGAAATTTGTTTTACCTTTAATCTGCATTGCCTGCATCATACATTGCTGCATTTATTATAGCATTTGTGAACCCTGGTGAATGTTAGTGAGCTCAGCACGCTCTCCGAGGCGATGCAGAAAAATCGATAATTGAACCTTTTATCAAATTTTTCACTGCAGGACCAACTGCATATTGTTTTTTATGACCCAAAATATTCTTTAAGCCAAGAAAAAAAGACGACTTTTCCAAAATCCTAGAGTGTTGTGTTACCCCAGGTTTTTTTATTTATTTTAAAATTGTTTAAGAGAAGAATTTTTTGGAATAGAAGAATTTTTAGAGATTTTTACTTTTACGTTGTTAAATTCAATTATTAAATACAAGAGAAAACAGCAACCATCGCATCCGGTTTTTGGAAGACAAAACCTTCGCTCAGTGGTAAGTGTAGTCGCTCAAAAGCGAAGCGCCCGGCTTCAAAAACTGGACGAATCGATTGTATTTAATAAAATGAATTTTGAATCGTAAAATAAAAATCTCACAAAATTCTCCTATTCTATAAGACCGATTCTGAAAATTGTTAGTAGGAGTCCTGCGTTGGGTAAGATACATTGTGAATAAAGAGTTTTTTTTTTATTTTTAATTATACAAAAAAGCTCTCTTTTTCCATTGGAAAGAACATCTGAAAGCTATTTAAGCCTTAGCAACCTACGAGCGGTCACAATGACCGCAACGTCTTTTCGAATTGGAAGTTTTCGGCTTGTGTGCAACGTACGTCAGTGTGCTTCCATCTACTTTTCTACACTTAATCCAGTGTTGCCTTTTCGTTTTTATTTTATTACACAAGTTGAGACACTAGACATGACTTTTATTTATTCACATTTCGCATAATCGTCCTAGGGCCTGTCCGGATCCAAGTCTTCGTCTTCGTCCTTATTATTACAACTAGTGACGTAACACAACAAGCTCAGCTATTATAATAGTTAGACGAAGACGAAGCTAACCTGTCCGAATTCGTTAGTTTGCTCAGCTAGATTTCACAGACAGCAAACAAACATAACCTCACAATACGTTGTCTAATTAAATAAGTCAACTCGAACCTAGACTCGGTGGAACAAGCTAACCAGATGTCAAAACTGTTATACAAAGTGGCAAAGCTCGATGGCATAGACATGGATTCGAATAGAGCTTGATTCGATGTTATGTCACTAGTTGTAATAACTAGACGAAGACGAAAACTTGGATCCGAACAGACACTTAAAAACAGTTACAATAATTCGTCGGCGTTAGGCTCCCACAAATTATACAACTTATAACATTTTTAGGCAGGATTCCGTACCCAACGGGTGCCAACGGGACCCTATTACCAAGCCTCCGTTGTCCGTCCGTTCGTCAACCTGTCAGCGTGCTGTATCTCATGAACCGCAATAGGTAGACAATTGAAATTTGCACTGAGTGTGTATTTCTATTGCCGCTATAACAAAAAATAATTCAAATAAAATAAAGTTAAAAATTATAGGTGGTCCCCATACAATAAACTTTTATTTTTGCTCGATCTAAAAGTATATATAAATTTAAATCTCGTACGATGGTATGGAACCCTTCGTGTGCGAGTCCGACTCGCACTTGGTCGGTTTTATATTACTAAGCCAAGCTCAGGGAATACTCATGATGCAAAGCTTATCATGGCAGGAAGCACATAGGAAAGTTTAGGAGACATAAGGTGAGTGGCGGAGGAGCAAATGCATGTCATTCTTGAACCTTAACAGATTGTAATTCCGAGAAGAGACAGAATATGATAGACTTATCCCGTTCGCATAGTTCGCAGATAAAACATCATCACGGAATTTTACTGTATGGCCAAAAATATTTTGAAGGATGAAAGGTTGTTCGCAGCTTGCAGCGCGAGTATTGATGCAAGAATTAATCTACAAGGGAACAAATTAGATATTTCATGAGATATTGAGCATTGCCAGGTAAGCATAAAGGTAGGAAAAACATCCGATATTCTGGCGGTGCTCGAGCGAATCAATATGACAAGTTATTTCCACATTACCAAGATATGGGAATCGTACTCTATTTTAGGTCAAATTATTACCAAATCACTTTTAATGCGTATTAATAAAGACACAAAAACTTGAACTTAGCCACACAAACTCAGTCAACATTGAAAGGGCATTTTATGTTAATTTCTGTCTAGCTAAGTTAAATATATGCAAATCACTAGAATCTTCAAAGCCACTGGATGTGCATATTTCATGTGTTAATTGTTATCAATCCTTGTAAAAGGTACTTACAAAAGCACCCACCTACCTGTGTATATTCCCTTCTCTGCGTTGTGTGTAAATTATGTTTGCGTGTGTGTATCCACCCTTAAAGCTATACTAAAGGAAAAGACTCAGGTAATATGTATATAGTTATATTATCGGTCAACATAATTCACCAGTCACCACCGATTACAGTCCACTGCAATGATTTATCGTGAACCGATTAGAGTCCAAATGATTTATGAAATGGTAAATAGAAATTCTTCAGCAATTTTCTGGGCGTACATAAATTATTTTCGTGTAATTTAGTTGAAGTTCATTTCTATGTGAATGCAGTGAGCTGCGAATTGCATGCCGAGCAAACATAGGAAATTCTTTTATTTTTTTCCACCGTTTTATAAAAAAAAAAATTATTTCACTCCCACTCTGCTGAATTGGACTTTTCACTTCTGTATGAAAAGTTGAGGAGGCTTTGTGATGCCGGTAAATTTTTTAGCAGTTCAGTGGGATTTCCACCAGTGTTTCTAGTGTTTTTTTTCACGGGTTTCGTTTATTTTTTCTTTTTTTTAATTTTTCATATCTGCAACAATACATTTCCCTTTAGTGTAGGACTAGAGATTAGTTGAAACCGTTGTGAAAAAACTATTATTTTAGAATTGAGTTTTTCTTGCTGCTGATATGACTTTAGTGAAAATTTTAGACAGATGAGTGCAAAATTCGAGCTAAATTTTTTTTTTTACTTTTATCTGAAATCGAGCGTAAAAGTTACTTATTCTTTGAAAATTTTAGGCTCTGTTTACCAATTAACATTTATGAATTTTTTATATGAAACACAAGTGAATTGTTTTATTGGCCTCTATATACACCTAACTATAGACTCTTAATATTGACAGACAATATACAAATGGTTGAGCACGTATTTCTTATTTAATAGTTGATCTTATAAAAACATCGCGTTTTATTATTTTTCAATATTCTTCTGAAATTAATCATCGATAGACAATGAAACGCAGGATCAAATCGATCGATTTTGTTCTATAAAACTAGATACCCCTAATTGGTGTTATAGGACGATTGGACTTCTTTTCTGTTTCAGTTGACATCCTAATCAAATTTTAATTGATGAAGGTCTATATTTAAGCGCCATAAATACTTTTGTACCCACAACTGATATAAAAACTACATACTTTCACGCAGTAGGTGTATAAGTAATATTTTTCACAGTTATGATGTAAATCGACTTAAATTTATGGAAATCGATTGAATATTAAAAAATACGCAACTTAGATAAATAATGCAATGATCGATGTCAAGTTTTATTTATTTATTTAAGTATTCAAAAATTTGCAGCGATAGCTTACATTGTGCTGGTCTCAAGAAGCTGAGTTTAAGTATAAAACTAGTCCATTAGAACAATATTGTGGAAGCAGTTACAGCACAATGTAGAGCGCAATAAATGTTTACTCATTTAAGAGGTATGCCAGCAAAAAAAAAACGGACCACCAATACTTATTTTTCCTGTAAATAGGTACGCAGGTAGATAGATCAGTTTCAAAGTATTGCAGATATAAAGGATGAGCTTTTTGTCAGAGGTATCTTAACTTTACTAGTTGTCAGTGCGCATTATAACCTTTCCACCTTTTCTGTCAACGAGTAAGCAATTATTAGCTATTACATCTCTATCCTAGCACACCATTTCGCCATCCTAAATGAAAAAAAATTAGCACTTCTGAAAGGAAGATCCTCCAGGTCTGTACAGATATGTAGTGGACAGCTGACAGACGCTACTTTCCCATCACCCCAGCACAACTTGAGAAGATCTCTCAACATCCAAGCCCCTCATTAGTCAGATTTCAATGCAAATTCAAGTTGAATACTTCTGCTATTTATCACCTGTGCACCTTATTCACTCAGAAACGAGAAACATTTATTACCTAGGCGAAAGTTTTACATTTATCACTAGCACCGGAAGCCACTATCGTGGGTACCACAACATCCTACACTGTAAAAAGGCACAAACTGTTGCCACAGAGTTTAGGGAAAAAATCCCTAGAAATGTAGGGAATATTGCCTAAAATGTAGGGAATATTCCCTAAAATTTAGGGTATATACTATAAACTGTAGGGAATATTCCCTACATTTATAGGGATTTTTTCCCAAAACTTTGTGGCAACAATATGTGCCTTTTAACACTGTAGATAGAACCCATCCATATAAGTTGCGCTACTTCATTATCGTGAGACCTACGAACGCTGGACTATTCAGTACCTGCGGGGTAATTCTCGTCCTGCAGAATGAAAACGCCAGATATTAACTCACAACAAGCTAGAGAAATTCTAATATTTCGCAAACTCCCACACCCTCATAACATTCCATTAAATTCAAACAACCCATAATTACAAGACAACAGCCAAGAATCAACTTGCCGTCACACAATAAGCTGTGATACTGGTGATAATCATCATCATAGCGTAACCAAGAGTTTATTATTATTGTAATATATTATATTACTATTATTCCAACAATTTATTAAAGTCATTAGTCAGGCCTAAGCCAAAATAGAAGGCTGTACGTAAAATCTACTTTTACTAGAGGCATCCCTCAGTCATTAGTCAAGTATTATTCAATGCAGTATGACTACAAGTCAAGAAAAAAAAATAATAATGTACAATTATATGGAAAGCTCCGAATTTTCTCAGAGTGATAGTACAAGCGAGCATTTGGTCATTTTCGGAAGAATACCGAAAAAAAGTTTGGACAGAAAACGCGGAACGGTTAACAAAAACAAGTAACAATAATAAAATTAAAGTTTTCGGAGATATTCGAATATGTTGATAGATATGACGAAAACAGCTTATACTTAGCTCAACTGTATCAAAAAATAAAAGGAATAAAAACATATCAAGTAGGAAAAGTACAGGGCAGAACTATAGGGAAAGAAAGCACAGGAAAATAGAGGATATTTTCTATTTTCATATTTCATAATGGATGAAATACCTACATCAAAGCCGACTTTAAACAACTACTTGGACAAAAGTTTTACGATAGAGGAAATACGCAAAAATTGTATGATTCGAAAGCCATTTGTAGATTACTTCTGCTAATAAACATGTACAACGAGCCTGTTCTTTTTTGGCCTGATTTGGCGAAGTAGTAACAACAAGAAAACGCTGGATTTTTATCAGAAGAATTGTATCAACGTTAATACAAAAGACTGCGAATCCTCCAAATTGTACAGAGCTGAAGCCAATTGGGAAATATTGGGTACACGTCAAACATCAATTTAAGATTATAAAATAGGATTCCTGTAATATAAAATATTTTTCAAAATAATATAAAATTGATTCGGCAACTATGTAAACGTACAAAATTTAATGTGTTACGTAAAGCTAAAAGTCAGCAATTTTTATAAAAATAAATGAATACATGTCATACCCCGGTTTACGTTGTTGAATGGCTCCAGAAAAATGCGACGTTAACCGAAACAACGTTATACGGGACAATTAACTATCCTGATAGAAAAAATATTGCTAATATACCAATTTACATAATTAAGAAATATTACATCCAAACCTTAAAAAATTATTAAATTCATTTGAAGAAACACTTGATTACTATTATTATAGGGAAAATATATAATAATATAAAATTCAAAAATAATTTTTTTTATTAAATTAATTAAAAGTAATAAAAAGACATTTATTGAGCTTACATGCTTTCTTCAGACGATTCGCATGAATAACTAAACGTTCTTCGACGCGATAGTGAAATATTGATGCAATGTAACCTATACTGAAGGTTTTTTTTTGTTATCGTACAACTCTCTATAAGATCTTACCGCACTATCAATTTCTCTGTTTACTTTGGAGCATCGTTCTAATATTGGACACACATTTTAAATATATCTTTAGCTTTCTCAAGATATGTTAATGCATCCTTAAGTTCCTCCAATTTAAAAATTTTAGCCTCAACTCCATCCGTATCATCTTCTTTATCCTCCAAATTGTTTTTGTCCAATTCAGTTAGTTCTTCATTTGTTAATTCAGTATTATGATATTTAATTTGCTCCACAATATCATTTTGATCCAAATCGGCAAAACCCAGACGTCTTCCCAATGACACAATTTCCTCCTGAATATCAGCAGTAGTTTCTACAAAACTTCTGAAATCATCAGCGCATTCTGGCCATAGATTTTTCCAAGAACCGTGCATGGAATTTAGCGAAACTGCATTCCATGCTTGTTCAATTAAATTGATTGCTTTTAACATATTAAACTCATTCCAAAACTGTTTGAGATTCATGCCAGTGTCATCGTCAGTGGCATGTAGAGCTTGGAAAAATGAAAACTTTTGATAATAATGCTTAAAATTAGCAATTGAACATTGATCCATAGGCTGTAATATTGATGTTGTATTCGGCAGTGTTGGGCGTAATCTGATTGCATTGTAATTTAATTAATATTCCATTACAGTTTAGTCAAATTACAAAGTAATCTAATTAAATTGTATTCGATTACATATCAATCAGATTACTTATGAGAGAATATGTAATCTATCAAATGTGTAATCTGTTACAATATAATTAGATTATTTTGTAATCTAATTACATTGTAACAGATTACTTTGTAGATTACTTAAAAGTAATTAATAATATAATGAAATGAATTGAAAGAAAATAGTATTGTTCTCGTACGAAATTAGTTTTAGGGAGTTTTATGAAGAATTAGAATACAAATATCTTAAATATCTTAAATGTAATCACATTAATTAGATTAACATGTAGTGGTATTAACTTGTAATCGATTAATGTGTAATCAGATTAACTTGGAATCACATTAGACGTTAATCGATTACATTATTTAATTATGGAAATGGATTAGATTAGTAATCTGTTACAAAGTAATCTGATTACAGATTACATGGTTAATTGTAATTGTTAATCATTAATCAGATTACATTTTGCCCAACACTGGTATTCGAGGGCAAAAATACAACTTTAACCATACCTTCAGACAGTTCATCTAAGTCTTTTGGATGGCCAGGAGCATTATCTAGTATCAGTAATATTTTATTTGCCAGATTGTTATTGGTACAAACGTTTTGATTGTAGGACAAAAATATTCAACAAACCATTCCTGGAAAATTGATTTAGTAACTCAAGCCCTCTTATTTGCCTTCCAAAATACTGGCAATCTGTTCTTAATACACCCATTCAGAGCCCAAGTATTAAGCATTGATTGATAAGCATTGGTTTAAGCTTAAAATCACCTGTGGCATTACCTCCAAGCAGTAAAGTTAGCCTATCTTTTGCAGGCTTATGTTCAGAAATTACCTTTTCATCTTGAGCAATAAAGGACCTGGTTGGTATTTTTTTCCAGAAGAGTCCAGTTTCATCAACATTAAATACCTGTTGGGGACTGTAACCACCTGTTTTGACTATATCTTTAAATCTGTTCTCGAATGCAGCTTCTTTGTCAGCACTAGCTGCTTCTCCTAACAATTTAACTTTGTGAATACCAGATCTTTTTTTGAATCTATCAAACCAACCATTGTTTGAACTGAACGTTTGTCCTTCGCAAGTGTCCCCCATTATTTTTTTTAAATCATCGTAAATATGAAGAGCCTTTTCTTGAATTAACATTTGACTTAAAGGCATGTTACGTTGAGTCTGATCTTCAATCCATATCAGCAAAAGTTTTTCCATTTTTACCATGATAGTGCTTCTATATATTATCGCTTTTGATTCAATGGGTACTGCATCTATGACATATTTTTTGTATTTGTCTTTATCTTTAATAATGGTTCTTATAGATGTTGGTGGAATACCAAGATGCTATATCCACTACTCGTTCACCAGTTTCAACCCGTTTGATGACATCTAGTTTAACCTTTAAAGTTAAATGATTTCTTTTCATTTTCATCGCACTAGCAACATTATTGTTGGGCATCATACATACTGTCAATAAAATATGAAATTTAATAGTGGTGACTACTTACATACATATATAAAATATACTTACTTGAATAGTTACAGTAAAATATATATGAAAGTAAGGACACAAAACAAAACTAGCTAAATTATTCTTGCACAAACAATAACTAAAACAAACTTCAGCAATTGCAAACAAATGAAAATTAATGTACAAAACCAAATTTTCAATCACCACCGCCTGCTTAGCATTAGCATAGAAAAAACGGTTTAAAAAAAACGTTACAGCGAAGCAACAGGACGTTACAGTGGGGTATGTTTAACATAGCGGTCCGACGTTACAGCGAAACAACGTTGTTCGGGGCAACGTTAACCGGGGTATGACTGTATGTAGAATAAATTGTAAATTTTTATTTCAAATGCTCTAATATGCAAAATATTTTATACCATACATATTTAGTGAACTCCAACTTTTTGTATTTTTCATTTATCCTTACTTACAAGCACTTACTGACTGCAGCAATATCTTGAGTGACATAGGATGGAAATGATATCTACTCATCCTAAACTAGATTGACACTTAGTGTATTCAACCTACATTGATAACATATATTTCCGAAGGAATAGAATATCTTAGAACTGAAATTAAATTCACATGGTTTTAACATACTGAATTCACATTTTGCACTTCAAATGAACTCACAGAGAGAAGCACTATCCACACAAATTTCCAGCATATTCCCACTAGAGATAATTCAAGTCGATTCAGGGGTCAGCAACCTATGACCCGAGGGTCACCGAGTGACCCATTTGATAATTTCAAGTGACCCACTTTAGTTCCGAAAATATATAATATATAAAAATAAATTAAAAAACATAAACATAAAACAAACCGAGAGAACGTGGGATTATCCGAATGACAAAATTATTGAATCCCTCTAAATCCTAATAAACTCTTTTAAATAATGTGCATCGGGTCGGACTATCTCAATTTTTTAAGAAAAAGATAAATTTCACTTTAGCCAACATGCTGAAAAGAGATGTAAAATTTCTGTCAAATAAAATTCTCATTTTTCCCGAAATTACCAGAGAATCCAGCATGAGTTTCTCCCATTTATACTCTTCAGAGCAAAGCGAATGTAAACAGAGGCACGTGCTGCTCAAATACCATAGAAATTACACTAACAAACATTGGTTATGCTATAAAAAACATTTAATATGTCCTATAAGATTTCAGAAAAACCTGTTTTCACAAAAGCGCGGGAACATTTTATGAGAGTAAAATATGAAAACTCCACCTTCTCTCGTTTATTTATGAAAATGAATCATTTGCCATTCTGTTTCGTTGCATGTAATCCGCGCTTTAACATTTTATTCTCTTTATTAAAGTTTGATTTTTTGTTATTTTTTCTATTTCTTTCTTTTCTTTTCTTGCCGTGTACATTTTAAATGTAAAACAGTCGGAAATCTCACCTGATTAGGTAGTAGGTGGAATACAGTGACATTGTCCGAACAAATTTTACCATTATTGGACGCACGTGTCATTCTCTCAGTTGTGTGTCAGTTATAGTTATAGCCCATGTTCAGTAGCACAAGAATAGTAACGCAATTATAGTTACACAGCTAAATAATTACTACGTAGTGAGATATAATATTTTTATTAAAAAAAAATTACCTTTAACAAAACAAAAAGCAAAAAAGAGATTATTTCAAGATGAGTGGACAGAAAAGTATGGGTGAGCGACACTTTTCTTCAAAACATGAAGATGTGAGTGAAATGACAAATGAAGATAAATCTGAATACATTGCTAATCGTGTATTAGGTTTTGGAAACAAAATAAATTCTTAAAAAGTTTTGTTACCAGCAACAATCACTCTACTTCTGCCAGCTTTGTCGCAGCTCTTAGCATTGGTAGTTGGTACCAACGGAAAACCATTTCCAGACGGCGAGTTTTTGAAAAACGCATTCATAAATTATTTAATGACTTCGCAATTAAAAAACAAATAATTTAGAGAATCAACGAAATGCCATTGTCCAGCGTCGCGTTGAAGATATGGCCAAATATATTAATGAACAAGTCAAAAATGATTTTTCTTGTGACATACTTTGCATTGCAGTTGATGAAAGTACCGATATAAATAGTATTGGTAGGCTTACAATAATTATTAAATTTGCATCAATAAATAGCTCGAATGCCAATGAAGAGCTATGCGTTCTTGGTTCAATGAATGACACGACCAAAGGCACTGATAAGTTTCGCCAAGTACAAGAGTTTACAAATTTCAAAAATGGGCAAGTATTGGATTTAAAAAGTAAATAGATTTCCATAACAACTGATGGTGCTCCAGGTATGAGAGGAAAAAATGTTGGATTTGTAAAACTAATGGAAAATGAACTTGGCCGCTTGCTTTTATCGTTTCATTGTATCATACATGAAGAAAATTTATTTGCATAGGCGTCTACACAACAACTTAAGGATGTAATGGAAAAGGTTGTCAAGATTGTAAACATGATAATAGCGCGATCAGAATTAACACAAAGACGCTTTAAAGCTTTTTTGGAGGAAATTGAATAGAAATATGGAGATTTGTTGTTACATTCTGAAATACGATGGATAAGTCGATGCAAAGTTTTTAATAGATTTGTAGAGTGTTTTGATGATGTGCAAATATTTCTTCATGAAATCGGTGAAAGTGATTTCGAACTCAATGATAAACAATGGTTTTTTAAGACTTTTATTCTTAACAGACATAATGAACCATTATAATGATTTGAACGTACGACTCCAAGGAAATAACCACACAATTTTGAAAATGTATGAGGAATGGGAGGGTTTTGCGTCAAAATTGATATTATTTGAAACTGACATAAAAACTTAAAAATTTCATTTCTTTCCCTTGTTAAAAAGGGAACATGAAAAAGAAAATGTCGATGAAAGCAATCTAAATATGTTCGAAAGTTGGATTTTCTTCATTAAAAGTTAATATGATAGTCGGTTTCAAAGTTTTAAGAATCATGGAGAAATGTTTACATTTATAATAAAGCCCGAGGAAATAGAAGAAAATGTTATAAGTTTGCAGTATTTTCAATATCTAAAAATTGACAATTTTTGTTTAGAAATGATTTATTTTAAAAGTTCAACGTTATGAAAGGATAAATTCAAGAAATTGCGGAAAGATTTGGAAAAAACAGAAGATAATCATCTTCTCCTGATATCAACATGTTGGGCATCACTTCCTACGAAGTACTGATCTTTGAATAAAAATTGCCTCTGCCATATTGTCCATATTCGGTTCAATTTATAAATGTGGACAAATATTTTCACAAGTGAAATTTATATGAAGCAAGAACAGGAATAGGTTATGTTAAGTCCCAATATGGGCTTAGCATACAAAAAAGGGGCAGGTGCCAGTTGTGGAATGATAAGACAGGCGTTTTTCAAATGTCAGAAATTCAAGTTTTTATTTTTCATAAACTAAATCTTATAAACTAGAGACTTCAGGTACTTTGGCTTTTAATTCAATTTACTAATTCTAAATAATTCACGTACTTTTATTAATTAAGTCTAATAAATTCAAAATACTAAGTCTAATAAATTTAACTCACGCCTCTCTATTCAATTCAAAATTTTTTCAAGTAACCTCGCTTTCCCCTGACGTATTTTAATCCTTAATCTGTAAAAATAAAAAAGGGGGTGATTATAAATCAAAAAATAAAAAAGTGAGGTTATGTTGATAGAATGAGCATCACAGAACTGCTCAGACGTATCGTTGCTGCGTTCAAAGAACTCCCAGTATTGGATTCTGAAAATATTAATATTTTGATAATATTATTTAATTTATTTAATTTCTTAAACTAACCCCCTTTAGTTTAGGGTGCAATACTTCCCTTAAATTGGTATTAATCAAAGCTTAAGTGTGGCTTCAGTACTGCCGATCTGCTTTGTGGCTCAGTCAAAACGAGAGTGATTTGCTAATTCCAGTAGCGCGCTATTTATAGGCAGAAACTCAATAGAAATTGTGTCTGTCGGTGGCGTTGTCAATGACGCCCGCGTCATTGTGTGAATTTCCATACATTTGGTCCTCGAATGGCGTTATCATAGCTCTAATCGGAATATTTTTCTCAATGCTATGAGCTGCCATTTTGGAAATGTCAAAGTGGTTCATGGCAGATGTTTTGGTAAGTGTTTACATTCTTTTTAATGTTAATTATTTATTGAGCTTATAATTTTATTCCTTGTTTCAGATTTTTGATCCCGTCGGAATGTTAAGACGTCGTGGGAACATTGTAGTGTAGTGTAAGTTTTCGTTTTAATTGAAGTCTCAAATCGTGAATGACCCGAGACTTCTATTTGTTTATTTACTTTTTATAGATGCTTTTGTTTTTTTTAGCTTTTGCTTCGTGGGATATATCGTGGGAATTATTGCCTATGGTCATCGTGGGATATTGAAAAAAGTGTGAGTTTTAACATGTAAGTTTAATTTTAATTTTAAAGATTGTTCCGCGACGGAACAGGTTAACTACCAAAAATTCGGATGCTTGTATTCATCTTAAAACGACTAACTATAAACCAGACTTGACTAAGTTAACGTCACAAGTTCAACATCAGAGAAGCCATTGATATCGAAGAGAACGTTTATAAATAAAGTTCATTCAACTATGTTTGTTATTATTTTCTTCATAAAATATTTCTTATTATTTACTAAAACAGTGGCCCGTATTGCTGAATGCGCCGAGAGAACTGAGTTTGCGAATTTTCCAGGTGTGATTATCGAAAACATTCGAAGTGACAAAATCAAGCTTCCCTTGATTATTGAAAACAAGTGAATCGAATCCTGATACTTGAATATGGCAGTTCTGCCGGGGGATTGAAAAATCGCATTGTGAAGGGGAAGTGAATCTTACTTATGGCGGGAATCATTAATCCGTCTTATTAAGCAATACGGACCAGTGTTTTAATATGAAAATATCTCTGATCCAAACGTCTCTTTAATACTCACATTTTGGTTGATTTTGACCCGCGACCAAAAAAGGTTGCCGACCCACTAGAGACTCACACTATGTATGGGTCGTACACCCAAAATCTTCGTTGCTATTGCAGCAATTGTTAAGAAACAGATTAATTCTTACATCTCTCAAATATGATCCTGATCTAGGTAAGTTAATTGAGATTAATTTATATTGAAAAAAAATATATATATAAAACAACGTTTTTTTTTATATACAGTAGTAATGGGTTTTAAATATATACCCGTTTCACACAAAGTTTATTAAATATCTTCCTTAAACAAAAAAAAACCCAATTTACCAAACATCTACCGAGTATACATACATATACACATCATTTACATATATACAAAACCCAGAGTGTTCCCATCTGGAACATATTACCAATAATAATCGTTAATCTCCAGCTCTTAGCAGCTAACCCTTTGTTGTTTAATGACCTCAAGCTCCCCATCGTAACACCAAAAACACGTGCTGATTAAATTGTAACTTTTGGTCCAACAACTTATTGACTAAAACAAAACAGAGCTTCTGCCAAAAATATTAGACTCTAGTTCATGGGCGGCCTCATTCACTTAAGGCTGCCTAAAATAAAGTATGCGGCGGGAGTTTTTGGTAGAGCCTAATAATAAGCAGATGCCTTGGGGAGGTTTATTGATGCTAAAAAGTTATTTTTATGGGTTCACCTTTCACGACATGAATTTGTGGGTGCATTTATTAAAAATTAACTGAAGAGTAATAGTGGAGAATGGTTGGCCTTTGTCTGGCATTAGTTTAATTAACTTCACAGATTAGTCACTTTAATTAACGGAAATGTTTCAACTAAGGATGTATTTAAGAAGGGAAACATGGTTGTGGTACAATCAAGAGTTAAATTTGAATCACATTCATTTGCGTAATTTATATAAGCTCGCATTATGTGGGATATAAATTTTCATAAGGTGTGTAATTAACATAATTATGTGTGATTAAGTTTATCAAATTTAGTTATGACTCTTTTGATAATAAAAAGAGAACATATTGGTTATTTTAATGAACACGAAATGCTATAATGTAGTAGTAGAGTAAAAATTAGGAATTCTATAGATGGAGATAAGATTAAATCAGTAGCACTGGATCTAATAAATCATGCGATTGACACAGTTGCTTAAAGAAGACATATGTTGATAGTAAAAATAAACACTACCCTCCTACAGCCCAAAGACTATTGTTAATGTAGAATGAAAAAAATATATAAAAGCCTCAAGATTAAGTAAATGTTAATGTAGTACGTAAAACAAATTTTTATTATTAGTAAGCAATTATTGACTAGTGTAGAAATATACACTTGCAAAATATAAGTATTTACAATATGATTATTGCAAAACTTCAATTTATGAGTGAATTATAAATTATGAAAATAAAGTTTGTAATTTTACACAAAAGTGTGTAATTTTATAATTGCTCTACTATTTTTGAAAATTTCATTGCAAGGCTTGGATAAACAACAAACAGTTTTTACTAGTTCTCATGAAATTATTTATGCATCCTTATTATTTATATTTTTTTTTGTTGTATATTTGAAATTCATGCTCTCATACTAAGAAAAGAATAAGTAAACTTTAGTGTGGAACCATAAAAAAGACTAAACATTTCACTCAAGTAAATAACAACAAAATAATATTTAAAACGTCCCCAAGAGCCGAACGTATCAACATTGCTATAAACCGTCAATAATCTGGGCAAAAGTTAATGGAATTACAAAGGAGACAGAGATGGGAGAGGTTTTTTTATGATGAACACGAAAGGAACAAATGTTTCGTTCTTTTCGTGTTCGTAATAATAAAGAAAAAATGAAAAAATTTAGTTTTAAAAAGAGTATTGTAAATAAATATTTAAAAGTATTAAATAAAAAAATTGTAGTAGAAGTAGTACGATTGAAAGAAAGAAAACAAGGAGATAAAAAAACACCAACTGAGGTGTTTTAAAATACTTTGGAATGAAGTCTAATCAGGAGGCCAGAAGTTTGTTGGTACCGTCAACAGAATATATATGAAAATACGTGTTTAAAAGTAATTTTTTTTCTAAGTTTTGCTTTTGTTTTATTATCCATATATTAAATTGGTACACAAAAGCGTCATTACAACCTATATAGGTAGATATATGTTTACAAATATCGCATAAAAATACAGCAGCGAAGAAAATATTATTTGAGAATCGCGTATTAAAAAGTTTTCTTGGAAAGTGCTAGAATAGAAAATTTTTCACCAAATGTAAATTTAACTTGGACGTAAAAGATTTTCGCTTTTCTACTCTAACTTAGAAAGAATTTTTTTTCAATACTTAAGAAGGCTATTTTGGATTCTCTGGGAAAACACAAATTACACAAATTATTGATTTTAGGTCGCAAGTTTCAAGTCTTGGTTTTCACTCATCAACAGCGAAATTGAGTGAAGTTTTTTACGCCACGTTCGTTCGAATTAATCTGCTTTTGCGAACTTTTCCAATAATTTTTTTTCTCTTTGTCACATTTTCTTTTTTCATTTTTCATTCCTTTTCTTTTTGAGGCCATTCCTTTAACTCGTACACGAATTTGTCTGTCTGTATATTTCTTTTTTACTATTTTCGATACTCTCGTAGACCCACTTTGCGTCATCACAGCGAGGCACACAGGTTCATGTCGCGTGACAATTGAAACTATCAAAATTTGAACAGGAAATTTCCATGGAAAACCCGGAAAATCAGGAAAAATCATTTGAAAATTTGGTAAAAATTTGATTTGTGATAAATCTGTTTCAGGAAAAATGCAGTTTTCCGATTTTTCCGAAAAAATTTCCAGAATTTTCCGACTTTTCCGGAAAATTTTCCGGTAAAAAAGTTTTCTAAATTCTGCAGGATCAAGTTCCCTATCAACTGGCATCTTGCAGAAAAAATCAAGGAAAATTCATGTAAAACGCTTTTCCGGAGTTTTTCAGACCAAGGAAGCGTTTGAGCGTTTTGCAACCCAAGACAAAGTTGTAGAGCGAAATGAGTTGCATAAAGTTGCTTATGTGGAAAACTAAGCGGAAAACTCGGAAAAGCGGGAAAATCATGGGACAATTTTTCATCGATATGATTAGTGATAAATCTGTTTCAGGAAAAATGCAGAATTTTCCAATTTTTCTGGATAATTTTCCGAAAATTTCCGGAATTTTCCAACAAAAAGTTTTATGAGCTATAGCGGAATCATTTTTTTCCATCCTACTGGCGATCAATACTTTCTCTGCAACAATCATTAAAACTTGCATGAAAAATCGAGGAAATTCATGTAAATTTTTAAAAAAATTTCATACTAATAGGAAAAGTCTGTGGAAAATTCAAAAATTCAAAAATTCATGTTGTATGGGATCAAGTTGGAATACAGCTAAAAAGCGCTGTTTAAAACATAATTTGAATTTCAGAAAACCGTTGCAGTACTTCAATGATTTGATACTCGAAAAATTTTTGTTTTCGGATCGGCACCGAATCATGACTTAAAATAGTTTTAAATTATTTCCATGCAGCACGTATTAACAATTTAGTTAACGTGAAAAAGGCAGAAAATAAAATAATTAAAAAAGGAGTTTTCAAACACAACTGAGGTCAAGCCGCATGAAAAAGTAGAAAATAAACTTTTCTTCACACACAGAGGTGGACTCAGATTTTATTCGCTGACAATCACCGATATATTTCAGTATGATCAATCAGAGGTAATAAGTGATTTGATTCATGAAGAGAAAGAATATTCAAGAGAAATGTCCCAATCAAAAAATCTGAGTCCACCTCTGTGTGTGAAGAAAAGTTTATTTTCTACTTTTTCATGCAGCTTGGCCTCAAATTTGTTTGTAAACTCCTTTTTTTAATTATTTTATTTCTATTTTCATTTCTTTTCTCAACGCACTTAACTTTGCCTTTTGGGACCTGTTGATGAGTCAAAGCCAAGTCTTTAAACTTGCCGCCCAAAGTCATTAACTTGTCCGATGAAACAACAATCAAAATTTTGTTCGCCTTTGCTGCTGCACCGGTGAGTCCAAAAATAGCATTCTTGACCAAGATAAAGTTTACCCGGTAATAAATCATAGTAATCTTGTTTCAGTATGGAGTAATATATCTACTATCTGGCCAGCATACTATTTGATCCGATGGTACCAGACCTTCCTTTTGGGCGTCGCTTTTCTGTAAGTTTTCCTGTAAGGGGATCGTAGACTGAGTGTCTGTCTTGTCTAGAAGGAGAGCGTGAGACAACCGAATACTTTTAGTGTGCTTGTCCGACCTTTGCCCGGACCAAGCTGGATACTCTAGGTTTTATCATCCTATCTGTAGAACAGTTGAAAAACCTCCATCACGAAGACCTGATGCTTTATTAAGCAGACAGAAAGGTTTTTGTGCTAGGGCTTCCAGCAGGACAGCACAGTTGGCCGCTCTGCCCACTCTCGGCACCTGGTTTAAAAGAAAAAAACTAGTGTATTAAATTACTTCATGGAGTGTAAATTTTAATCCGTTTAATAAACGAAAATTAACCAATGCTAGAAATTTACTACAGATTTGAATTTCCGAATAAAACAGAAGTGTGGTTATGTTAGTGGAACGAAATTATAATAAATGTTATTAATTTCAAGCAAAAATTAAAAACAATTATCATGATGTGATTGAAAATAGATTACATTCTTTCTCTAAAATTTAGTATATACGACAGGAAAATTAAGCATATCAATCAATCAGTTCTGTTGTGTAATTTTACTCAATGCTGGCTTACACTGTACAACTCTTCTGTATTTTTAATACCTATTTAGATTATATTACAAAGCTTTGTTGTAATTTTACACCGACATCATATCAAAATGAAAATTTACATTGTCTCAATTTTGCCAAATTTTGTGCTATCGTTATATTGTAGAACTACCATGGGTTACTTTTTTAGTTTTCTTAAAGCATTCTAGATGCAGTCGAATCTCATACATTTTTACACAAGATATTTAGATATATGTACATAACCTAGTTCATTTTTCGTCCACATATTTCTTACCATATAATAATGTATCACATTTAAACTATAACTATAACATGACTATAATAGTGCTACTTTTGTTCAACAGGTAGCGCTGAAAACGTTTGTAATTCTGTAGAGAATTAGTTTCTACATACTAGAATTTTTGGAACAAGTTTTTGGGTTTTGCATATGATTGATGAGCTAATCTGGCTTGGAAGTAATCTTCAGTAGATGACAAGACGACAATGTAACTCCAGTTGACAACATGATGATGCCCACAAAGTAACTATATACCTAGTTCTTGGATTTTTCTGCTCCCATATATCAATGAAGCTAAATGTTTTATGAATATTCATGGAAAAATAGTGTAATACCGACCGATTTTGTTGTTGTTATTTATGTATTTTTTTTTCAAGATAATAGTGGAATTTACTACTGAAGAGCTCTAGCATTTTCTTTTTTGTATTTTTTCTTGAAGTATGACAGAACTACAGTTAGGAGGATGTAGTGCTTTTTTTCTACTGCGGAGAGATCTAACTTGTATCTCTCTACATTGCAAAAACTTCAGAGGTCTTAGACTTCGATTTGGAGATATACATTTTTAAAGCTCAAATTAACGCTGTATTGGAGCAGTGAACTTAGAGGAATGTAGAAATTTAGTTTTTTTTTTTCTAACGACTAAACGACTAACATTTTATCCATACACCAGCAAACATTTTCTCGGGTCTTCCCATTTACGAGAAGTTCTGGAAGAGAAACAATCCGATAATTTTTCGGTGTTACGAATTTCTTTCGACATATGGCCTTCAGGTTCAGAGAACTTGCAGAGATTTTTTCGTATTTACGAAGCTCTCTCGAAGTATTTACGAAATGTTTGAAAAGAATTATCCATAGATGATTTTTTATATTGTGAATAACAATGCAAGTGTCCCAGTGGTAGGCTTTTTCAAGTATTCGGGCGAACAAAAAATTATATAGTGAAGTGAGGGCTGATAAAAATTAAATTTGCATTTGGTAAGTGTTAAATTTTTTTCATAATTTACTTATTTCTTTCAATTGGATATAGAGTATTTGTACGAAGAAAACTCGAATACATATGACCCCTCATATATAGAAAAAATACACGAAAAATCTTCAAAAAAAGTCCCAAGATAACGAATCGATATCGAGTGGTCATTTCGATCAGAATTATCGTTCATTTTCTTTCATTTTGGGGTCGAGTTCAAGTCAGGAATGACTTCGAGATCGACCGTAAGCTTCAATTGAGCGATTTGCTTCCGATTCAATTTCTAATCCAAATATTTGCCAGTATATTTTGAATTCATCAAAATGTTAAAGTAATTAGTTCAGTAAATTGGATAGTAATGGGTAGGCCTTACAAATTGTCATTACAAAATCGATTCGGTAAACGTTACATTTCCTACTGGGAATTTTTTTTTTTTTTTTTTTTATATTATTAAGCCAAGCTCAGGGGATACCCTATGATGCAAAGCACAGCGTGGCAGGAAGGAGATAAGGAAAGGGAAAGGATTAAGCGATAAATTGATATGTTGAATTTAAACTATCTTCGAGTGGTGATAAGGGCAGACCAACAGATAAAATAATCTGTCTGAAAATGTTGAAGAATTCTTCAGAATATCTATCCATTCCATTCCATACTAAGGCTCTCTGAACTATCTACAGTATTCGTTCAACTCTTAAAATTCTTGTCCTTACATTTATCTATTTTAATTGGGGTCATGAAATCCAATTCCAGGCGGCTTCTTTTATACAAGGTATAGGTTTGAATACTTGAGCTCAACGGCAGTGAGAAAACACTCACCTTTACCGAAGCCAGGAGCCCATCTCCTTATCTCGCAGTTTATTACAATAAACAAAAAAACTTGGACAAATCTTCATTTTTCTGTTTTTTCCGAAAGTATTCTACAGAATTTTGTTACGTGTGGTACGAGATGTGTAAAGCAAATGTTACGAATACGAGCGATGCGGGTGATGTGACCTTAAACGAATTCCTTGAGTACGCAGAATTGGTTGTTCAAACCACTGTGTTTTACCCAGCTCTATATGAGGCAATTAAGATAGGCCTGACTTTAAAAAGCACCAGCGTATAGGAATGAACGTTCATTTAGTACGTTACGGCCGGCGGTGTGTCAAGACCTGGAATCGATCAACGATAGGAGAAGCGAGGCTATGTGGTCTGTCCATGACGGTGGACACTGAATTCATGTTGAACAATTTACCTCAACAACCTAGACTACTCAAGTTTTTATTCAAATAGTGACTTCCATAATATTTTTTATTACTGAATAAAAAATTAATTATAAAAACACGTAATTTTTTTTTATTCTTTCTTCTAATCCAGAGGGTGCAACCTGTACCATCCTCTCGGCGGCAATGCATATTTCCCTAATTACCGGTGTCATTTTGTCGAAAACCAAAAGAATACTGCAATCTGTATTGGATAATGGAAATAAATCACAAACATGAGTGCAACTCTATCACTCAACTATTTTCTTCTAGTGAGATATTTTGAACTAATTGTTATCCTTAATGTAATAAAGAAATCATTCCATTAAAAACATAATCATTAGCACTTATGGCTCTAACTGTAATGCCTACCAGAAACAAATATATTTGAACATAAAACTAATTTTTTAAGCCCAAAAGCTCTCAACTAGACACGATTAGCCTTAAAATTTGCATATTTGCAATTAGAAAATCATCCAGCGTTTCACTTCCTCAAGTGCACTGAAAGTTGAGTGAATGCAAGATTGTCTACACATATTAGCAATATATATTCCTATTTACGGTAACTGCATTCTAATAAGCTTAACGAGATATTTCACATTACACTTGACTCCTTTTATGATACCGTACTGCATTCCCACCGCTGTTGGCTGTAGCGCTTCAGCTAGTGGGTCATAAAGTAACCCTTATGTAAGACGTCTTATACGGCTTTCTGACTTCTAATTCGGTACATAATGCACAGAAGTGCCCTGAAATGAATCGAGAAATGAATGTAAAGGCAAAAGATGCAAAAATTGAATTCCATGCAATTCTAGTACATTGTACCTACTGCCAACTACCTACTAGCTATACTTCCTTTTATCATGCAAATCAATATCTCCAACACCCGAGTTCTATGCATCCTGTGCTGACTTTCTTGCTCTTTTGTTTGCATGTAACACACGCTTAGTATGTCTTCGCCAAAGGACTGCACTTGAAGTGGGTAGGTACCTACTTGTCTGCCACCGCTCTTCGGTTCCTAACAATCTTCTAGAAATGTTAGTCGGAAGTCGAAGTACTAATTCCAATTGGGATTGTTTGCAAATGAGGCTGGATCGGGTATGGCATGGCATGGTCATGGCAATATTCAGGAGGCGAAAGTAATTTTGGCATTTTAGATTCACTTCCGAATGCACTTTGATTGAAAATTACAAAATTTCGAGTGAATTCCGTTCGATTTACTGTAAGTTGTAGGTATCTTCTACGTAGATGAATTCAATAAGGATATCGGTTTTTTATTCATTTGAGTGTGTGTGTGTTTATACAGGGTATGGAATGGAGATATTTATATGTATGGATACGTACCGTAACTTCAGTATATTCTTATTCTGTAAATTTTGGGGGTTTTTTTCATTTTAGTATCGAATGCACTCTATCCATTGCCGGCATTTTGGTGAAGACTTTATTTTCCTGGATATTGAGTGTGCTTTAGATTCGAAACACTAATAAAGTTGCAGCTGATCAATGCAAATTGTTCTTCATATGTGCATTAATAACCCATTAAACTTACGGGTTAGATGAAATCATAGGGGGTATAGTAAGTAATATGGAAAAATTACCCAACAAGAATATCAAAAGGCATTTAAATTGTTGCATGTTCGTTCAAATTTTCCGTCTGTCCAAAATTGGCGAAACATTGCTTTCTTACGTTTTAAAACAAATAAAAATGAAAGAAAATGAAAAATTACGACAAAAATTTCTTAATTTCTTCAAAATAGTTTCATTAAAAAATATTTTTCTTAAAGCCTTTTTATTTATCTTTCGCTGTAAACTATCAAAGAGAAGCAATAATGGAATCACCTCTATCTGAACAGGACAATAAAAAATAATTAATCGAACAACATGCAACAAAAAGTATAGCTTTCGAATACGTCTGCGCTGTGTCTATGATATCACAAGCAACACCACTACCTGGAGGAGGTGGTTTTATTTTTATTTCCATCAACAATCGAACAACATCCAACAAAATGTGTGGCACTCGAACACGTCTGGGATCTACCTATGACATCACATATCTCTGTTGCTCGTTCGCCAATTATAGTGTAGCTACACTCAATACGAAATTACAAAAATGCTTCGATGGGACCTAAAAACACTGCTATACCGGTAGCATGTACATATTAAGTAATTTCATTCATATGATAATAGTTTTCTTCAACTGGAGGTGGTTTTATTTGTGCTTCCATCAATTTCATATTATTAGGTCGACTAAGATTCCACAGGAAAAAGGAGCTCTCTAAGAACCCTCCTGAACCACTTTCCTGGCAGCTCGTAGCGTGTTTAGCCACACCAACAAGAAAATCGTGTATTAAAATCAGTATGTATCAGGGGTGAACGATAAACACCCACCTGTACATGGGAAAAAGCGTCAGGTCTCACGATTCCACGTTGAAATCTGTAAAAAAGAAAGCAGGATATTAATAAATACACATTAATTTAACCACATAAACAATTGATCAATAATTAATTTAGCAACACAATTTTTTTTTTACCATAATATGTACATGTAATCATGTTTCCGTGAGCAGCTCAGGTAGGAATCGTGAATTTAAATATACCTGTTGATAGCTGCCGTGAAGAAAATGATCACCTGTAGAACAAACACACTAAAGTAATTTACCACTTCGCCACTTACTCGAAGTTTACTAAAAGTATCATTGGATTTTTTAAAATACTAATAGTATTAAATTAGTGGCAAACTTAATACAAAAAAGGAAAGATGTATTCCTGTGACACAAAACCAACAATTTTCAATTTATGATAAATTGAACAAGTTGTGGCAATAATTACACAGGAAACACAATAACACTACACTAAATTTACTTTAGAACCGTACTAACCTGAAATCATACCTGAATTCCCACGAATTCGCGACGTAAACAAGCCCGCGGAACGAACTATAAGAAAACCGCGAGCTGATATCCTTCAATGTCTGTTAACATATGACAGATGAAATTGGGATGGTTTTTCTCGAGATATACAGTGGTGGTAATAAAAACGGACGAAAACATCCCTATCAAAGTATATTTGACAAAATATATTTTATCAGATGTCAAATGAGTGCGAAAGAGAAAAAGGGAAGGAAGGAGACTAGTAGTAATCAAATTCCATAGTGGGAAAAGATCGTAACTACTACCAGAGTCAGTTTGCTCAACTAATATTAAATAACAAATTTTTCACAATATTAGCATTAAGGAAAAATTAATTTCAAAATGGCAAATCAAACAGCCGAGATGGCTTCATGCAAATGTCATTTCAGATTTACGAGGTTCAATCTGCAAGACGTTGAATGTGACAAAATCCCACAAAAGGTTACCTGTGGAATGTACATACAAAATGGCCGAGCGGGTTATAAAAGAGTGCTGCTTTGAAGGATCTTTTAGTTTTTGATCGTGGTAGAAGCAACAAGTGTAAAAATGAAATCAGCCATTTTGTTTTATTTGCAAATCATCAAACAGCTCATATTGAATCACTGCATACCTCAAGGAGGGCATTGCGATTCTACATGTGACTGCAGCATAGAGTTAACGAATTACAATAAATTTTTTTGTTCCATTAAAGCAAGTACACGTTCAGTCTTAATTGAATTGCTAAATACCTTACAGGGGGAATTGCGATTCTACATACGACTGCCTCATAAATTCACCGAGATTTTCAACAGCAGCCGGTGTTCTTTTTCTTTCCATTTTTTTTTATATATACGGTGCAAGTGGAAATTAAGTAATTCCTTTTAATTAATTAATTTTGTAGTTTTAGTGAAAGTTTGTAAAAATAGTTTGTGGTAGTCATAGTTAGTTGTTGGGCACTATACGGTTTGAATTCAAATGACAAAACAAAAAAAATCAATAAAAGTTTGTAACAAGTACCTTTTGTAGTGCAATAAGTAGATTGAAATTGTTTCTTTTTTTTTTTGACGCAATAAAAACAAAAGTGAAGTAACCGCTCGCATTTTTTTTTTTGTGGTTGAACTTAATACCGCCACACAACCGCACCGTTTGAATTTCTAAGCACATCCAATTAATCTCAGTAACGGTGGCGCTTCCTTTACCTATCCCAGTTTAATTGCTTAACATAGAGGGTAAGGTCCTTGCGCTTGCTCATTAGTATTTCCGGTATTAAATTGCATGAGGTTGATTAAATATGTAAATTTTCTCCCTTTTATTCTCACTTATATTAACAGAAACTTCTCATTACGTACTTCTAACCACCCTGAACTTCATATTGAAAATGAGAGATGTTTTACTTCAGACAATAGTGGAAAAATCCACAGTTTAGACTCGTGGAAAACTAGCTGAGATAGATCAGGAAATATGCTTCAAAAGGGCTGCCAAGTGATGGCTAGAAAAGTGCTTAAATTGTGCTCCTTGGAGAAACGCTGGACTTTCATCCCAGTAAGCATTTCGGCTGTCAAATATGCTCAAGCCGCGCAGGCGAGAGGAAGTAATAAGTTCTTGAGGGGAATATTACTTTCTTTGACTATCAGAACCAGCTTAACACAAGCTCGCTGCATAGACACGTTTAATAAATACACGGTCAACAATACATACATTTCGTCACTTAGTCGGTGCTAGTATTAGTATGTTACCCTAAACATAGACCAAACATGAGATGAAATGACATGCAATGCG
>CAWVNZ010001280.1:0-7500 GCA_963930735.1 Dioctria linearis
AATAAAAAAGATGATACGCCTTTTGTGTTGTTTGGAAGTTCATACTTGTGGACAATTTGTGGAGTTGTTTAAAGACCTAGAGAAATATCTTAAACGGAAGTCTTTATGATTTTCTCAAAAACAAATTTTTAATACATAAGCTTCATCAATAAAAGAAGTTTTGGTATAGGATAGAAGATAAAGTTTAATCAGAGATTTTTTTTAATCACTGACCAGACCAAGGAATATATGTAGCGCATTTCCAGCGGTACAGTAAGAATATCGGCATATAACTGATTAGAATGAGCAAATTTATTTTTAAATAAACTCTCTAACTTAAATAGCACAACTTAAATATTAAGGATGAAATTTATCTGACCTTGTAGGAAATCAATAAGATAACTTAATTTAAGTGGAAAAATTACAAAATTATTTTCAGATTAAATTGGTAAAACGACACCCCCAAGCTGAAATTTCCCTGACCTTCATAGCACATTTTGCGTAGCGCTGATTATAAATTTTATATGGATACCTTAATGAAATTAAAAGATGATTTTAAAAAGTTCTGAGCACCAGAGAATTCAAAATTTTATTCTGTTTTGCAATGAATTGAAAAGTATGAAACAAAGCTTTTACGAACATGGATGTTTTTTTTTCTGTTTTATGTACATAAATATTTCCAATATTTTCAATTGAAAAACAAAGAATTATTGCAATCTCCGAAAATCAGGTACCATATTTTATATATAATTTCTATTTACAGCTATTTACACAAAATTTGGTTTTTGTTTCGTCTCTAATAATTTCTTTAGAAGAAGGGCTTATTAAATTGTTATTTATTTTAGTTAGTTGTGTATTAAATTTTATATTTTAATTTATTTTAGAAAATTAAATCTATTTTAAATGGAAACATTTTTATAACCGTAGTATACAAATTCTACGAAATCTCGGTAGTTCTAATAATATAAGTTAAATTAAGTACACAATTAGTATGTTTCTACTTCGTTTAAATTTTTTATTATCAATTGATCTACATATTTGCAATTGGTGTATGTAAAAAAAAAACATAATTTTGTTGAACTGATTTTAAATTTTGTTAACACACAATGGACAATAGTCTCTGGTGTAGGGTAATAGTCGGATAGTTGTCCCACTTTTAAAAAAAGCTCTATTATTAAAAAGTATGTACTTAGTAAGAATAATGCAATATTTATATCAAAACATAGGTCTCTGATCTTTTATAGTAGCTAATATTTGTAAACATAATTAATATTGATTTTGAGTAAATCCTGTTTTATTTGACCTCTCAAATAAGGGTTAGTTGCCTACTGTAGCGGATACTAGCCTAACGTTAAAAATGCTTCGAAGGATGCTTGCCTCGTGCGGGGATGAACGCCTCACTATGATTTTTTTAGATAGAAACGAAATTAATCAGTCTTATTATTTACTTAGATCCGTGATTAAGTACTAATCAAAATATTAATCAACATTATGAAATAGTATTTAGATAGAACAATATGGAAATCAACTTTGGCATTAGCATTAATTATCACCAGTAGCCAAAAAAATGTCTGCAGCCCTTTTAGACATTCTCAGCGGTATTTGTGGTATAGGAGATGATTGAAGTAAAAATTTAGATGGTGTTTCTTTTTTAAGATTTTCGTTCTGCGATTCAACGATGGCAATGATAGGTATGCTTAGCCTAATTTAAGACAGTCTTTAATTTGTATTTATCAGCATCGCATGGGACTTGATAGCCTCGTGGCTTCCGCTGATTTAGTGCAATACCACGATCAGACTCAGATTGTTGTAAACGCTCTCCTAACGCAGGCTCTCCTCAAATCCCTGTTACTTGATCATTTAGAGAATTGGACTCACGTTCTTGACCAAGTTCCCCCACTGTCATATCTCATATAGCAAATTCAGCGTCAGACAGAGTATTTGGATTGACTGGGTAGATTCCGCTGCCGCGAAGCTACTTATTGATTGGCAGGAGTAGCCGCTCGAATCCACGCCATGGCTATTAGCTGACCTGAATTGTACCGGTTCAGTTTTTCTTTTTTTGCGGATATTTTTTAAGGTAAACAAAGTAATATCACATCATTGCTCCGAGCAGTTTCTAGCATATCGAGAGAACTTGAATGCGAAGAAAAATCATCTGCAATCCGTAATACCTTTCCTTTCGGCTTGCGTGGAATAAAATCTTCAGTCAGCCATTTATAAAACAGGTCTGAGGAAATGTACATCGGTTTCTTTTGCATGTAAACTTTGAAATTCTGTCCAGCTAATGTGGTGCGGCACCACACCTGGTTTTCGCTTATACTTGCGAGGTATTTTGCTCACCTATAATGAACGCATGAAATCGTTAATTTATTTAAAACAGGTTAGTAACAGTAAGTTGGAAAAAAACATGGAAAGAAAAAAATCTGGCGTTGCCCCTAGAGCGACTATCCGCAAAAGTTAATAGGGCGACTATCCTTTTTGATAGGGATACTATTTTATTATTATTATAAAAAATATTCAACAATTAAACGTAATAAAGAGTGTTGTTTAAGGTATAATGCATGCAAAGATACAAAAAGTTGACTGAAACCACAATCAGTAATAAAAATATTCAATATAGTTTTGACGCCTGTCAAAGTTTCGCTGCTGAAGATTTTTGCTCACACGGACAGAGCGTGTGTGCCTACTCCGACGGCTGACATGGCAAAGAGGCCTACGGCAGAGCCACTTCTAATTATAGTGAAGCACTAACGCCTCCAATATCCCTAACATAGTGTATTCAAAACCGGAGCATGTATCCGACTGAGGCAACTATCCGGCTCTTACCCTAATATTTTTTTTTGAAAATATCTAGAATATTTGTATAGTCAATTTTATAGTAGAAAATATATTCCGCGGGAAATTTGAAGGGGTTAAAATGTTTTTCAGAATAAAAATGTCAATAATTAAGGGTTCCACGATTAGCAAATAAGAAAAGATCTGGAAATAAATGTTGCGTGCAATCACGTGACATTTGTAAGAGGGATGGTTTTGAAAATGATATTCGACTATTCTCATAAAAAAAAAAGAAACTGTGAAAAACTTTTGGGAACATTTGTTGAAATAAATAATTATTATTTTCACATGCACCATCTTACACAAAATCCTGTCAGCGCGCATAATAGCGTATCATAAGAATTTTAGCTTTTTTCACTTGTTTATTATTTACAGAATCTTCACTGGATTTTCCTAAACACAACTTCTTCGTTTTTTTTTCCTCTGATTAAGTTTACTTAACATCTCTTAACCTTATGATATTTCGGATTAGGATGCTTTCACTTGATGGGGATCTGGTATGTCCTGGTAAATTCAGTTTTACGTTAATAATCATGAAGGCAGAATATTTTCTCAGGCGATATGTCACGGTATTTGTCCCATATAATAATCATCAAAAACTAATATAACAGCTTTTCGTTTTACTTGTTGTGACATAATAAATCTGACATATGCATTAATAGCCCTTCAGAATATAATTCAAATCAAATGTCACAACATTTCGATACCAGAAATGGATCAAAATAAAAAAATCAAAAATATATGATTAATTTTGATAATTTTTGTTTAATAAAAAATGAGTTGTTGAGGTGAGAAGGTGATGACGATGAGTGGCGATTTGTTGTTTTTTTCTTATTTTGTATACTAAGAAATATTTTCATATACTTGTAAAAACAGAACTCGCAGAGCAGCAGAGTTTTGACAATTTTTCAAAGTTAAAAAGAAAACGAGTAATAGCGGTTGTCAGTGTGACAAAAATACAAAATAATTGATTGATAGATTAGTTGAAAAAAAAGTAATCCACGTAGTTATATAGCTGTAGGAAATTTTAAGTTTTGGTGTTAAAAATTAAATTATTTCAAAAAAAACGAATAGCCGAATTAGTCTATTGAGATAAAAAATAAAAATTGTAAAGTGTATAAAGTAAAAAGGTAGAAAATGAAATGTTCAAAAGTTAAACAGAATAATTTTGTCATTAAAATCGTCTTGCTATGATTCTGGTGCAGTACAAGTGCAAAAGTTACAGTGAGTAGGTACGTTCCAAAATTAAGTATGTTACAGCTATTTGTTTGTCTAGTTTCCTCTTATTAATTCATTTCATTTTGCTCCTAATCGATATACTTTTCACATGTCTCAGTGAGAGTTAACCATAGATATCCCTTATGGAAATGCCAGCTTTATTTACTATTTGGCATAGAGTCAATCGATCAGCTTTTACACTATACAGTAAAACAGTAAAACATCTGAAGTATGATTGATAATTAAGTCCGAATGAATTCAAATATTCAATTACAATGCGTAAATTTTACTTAAAAACAAGAGGAAAAATTATACTTGGTCTCAGACCCCAATAATATTAAACCCTAGATGAAAATAAAAGTTAAATAATGTGAAAACCCAAAGTTTTGTATGACAACACTGAGATAGGGTTACTCGATTTGGTCCATTTTTAAACTTGTTTTTGCAGTTCTAGGGTATAACAGCGCTTCTCGGTTAAATTTGGGCCCTTCCTTGGTGCGTCGACCACCTCTGGAATAACTTTCTGAAGCGACGTCACCGACTTGGCTGAAATTTTTTCATCTTATAATTTAAATATTTTGCAAATATTCCGCTAATTGCGAAAGTTACTGCTCTTTGAAAATCGAAAAAAAAACAATTTTGGAAAGAATATATTTCAGGCTTTGTAGAAAAAATGGTGTAATTTTTGTAAAACAAAGAAAATTTGAGAATAAGGGATGTCTTTATCCTTGAAAAGAGTCCTTTATTGGACATTGCCGATTTTTTTTTCATAGCTGGAAAAGCTTAAATCTAACAAGCAATCGGTAAAAATTTTAACTTGGGGTATCCATGGGTTCACATGTCATAATTATTTTAGTGAGGAAAGCTCTCATATATCTTATTACAATTGATTAAAATTGAATTACTAAAGGGCTAGGGGGAATAAAAGAAATACAAGAATTAAATTGTCCTTTTTTATGGTACAATTTATAATTACTTAAATTAAAATATGGATATGGTCACCAATTTGATGTTGGAGAATCGTTCTTGAAGAGCATGTTCTTATGCGTTATATTATCTGGAGGATACCTACTTATGGAAAATTCATGCTCATATTAAGGCACACCCATTCGTATAGTTCCAATGGTGTTGTAATAAAGTTCTTGTGTACTCTCTGAAGACTGACCCTAGACGCTAGGCATTAGAATGTACCTCATAATCCATCGAATCCTCTTTTTTCATGAAAAGTCGTTGTTTTGGGCTGTCGATCTATCAGAGAAATAAGAGATTTCCTGGATTTATTCAAACTTATGACTTACATAATTTTTTTACCGGGTAAACTTATATTTTTTCAAGAAGGAATTTATTTGGGTTCTCAGGTATATAGCAAAAGCTAAAAAATGTTTTTAATTTGTTATTTCATCACACAACTCATTAAATTTTGGGTGACAGGTTTCAAGTCTTGGTTTGACTCATCAACAGGTCCCAAATAGCGAAATTGAGTGACTTGAAAAACAAATGAAAAAATCTACAAAGAAAAGAAATGAAAAAATGAAAAAAATTGAGACAAATAGAAAAAAAAAGTTATTAAAATTTTTTTAAAATTTTAAAAAACTAGATTCATTCGAAACGAACCGATATAAGGTTTTCTGCTAACACGAAACGCTTCTGCTTTTTCCTTTTTATTTTTCTTTTTCAGCACATTGCGTGCGAATACAGGTTCGATTCGTTTCGAATGAATCTAGTTTTTTAAAATTTTAAAATTTTTTTAATAAAATTTTTTTTTCTAATTTTCTCAATTTTTTTCATATTTTCATTTCTTTTCTTTGTTCTATTTTTTCATTTGTTTTTCAAGTCACTCAATTTCGCTATTTGAGACCTTTTGATGAGTAAAACCAAGACTTGAAACTTGTCATTATATGAGAGGAGATCAATTTGATCTATTTCAAGCGTTTACAGCAGGCAGAAAACCAAGCAGCACCGATGAGTGTAAGGTTTTCTGCTAACATATAAACGCATCTTCTGCTTCCGTTTTATTTTTCAACCCATTGCGGGCAAATACAGGTTCGATTCGTTTCGAATGAATCTAGTTTTTTTTTAAATTTTTAATTTTTTTAATAAAATTTTTTTTTTCTATTTATCTCAATTTTTTTCTTTTTTTCATTTCTTTTCTTTGTTCTATTTTTTCATTTGTTTTTCAAGTCACTCAATTTCGCTATTTGGGACCTGTTGATGAGTCAAACCAAGACTTGAAACTTTTCACACAAAATGTAATGAGTTGTGTGATGAAATAACAAATTAAAAACATCTTTTTAGCTTTTGCTATATATAGGAGAATCCAAATAAATTCCTTCTTGAACAAATATAATTCATAAAATGTTGAAAAAGATATACAGTCATGCCGTTGTATTTCATGCAATCACTAATCATAATTGGACTTGAAACTTTATCCAGTGATATCCTGTATAATAAATGAATAGTTTTCTAAAAAAAACGAGCAAAACCATACCTTCGGTCAATTAGGTTAGGTTAGGTAAGTGAAATGCCTAGCCTGCCGCACTTTGATCTCTTGTTAGTCCACTGTGCCCCTTGACCTCCTGGGCTAACATTTATATCCGCCCTGGATCCAGACTGCTTCCCTTAGGTATCTCAGGATACATTTGAACTCTTAACTTTATAGCTCTCCCAGACTTGAAAATAAGTACCTACTTAATATTCTAGCTTTTTATTCAAAAGAGCGGGGCACTCGCAAAATAAGTGTTGGACGGATTCGTTTTCCTCCGAATCTTTTGCAGCTCCTACAGAAATCTTTCGCCGCTATTCCCAGTTCTCTACCATGGTCACCTGTTGCCCACACTGACCCGTAATGACCCCTACTAGATTCCTTGTATTTGTTCTACTGCCACTCAGCTCAGATCTCTTGTACTCCACCTGTCATACTATAATTACCTCGCAATATGACAGTTTTCCCTGTTGATCCACCGTAGCCTTGCCTTTTGAAAGGCGCTCATTATGATCTCCTCTTTTAAAGCTCCCATCGGGATCCTCTCAAAAGCTACCGCTGCGGTACTATCTATTTCAGATCCCATTTTGGTCAACTCATCAGCCATCTTGTTGTCTGGGTTATCCCTGTGGCCAGATACCCAGCATTAGGTCACTTTGTGCCATGTAGTCAATTCCTCAAATCTCAACTGCACCAATTTTAATTATACCAGCACAGCATCCAGCGCACTGATGGCTGCCTGGCTTTCAGTGTATATTCAGATGAGACGTACGAACTCTCTGCACATAGATACTAATATCGCCGCCTGGTAAATCGCTACTGAGATCTGTCTGAAAAACAATATATTTGTGCAGCAGTCTATAAGAATCGTGCCACCGACAGTCTCTGGACTACACTCCAGCAAGTATGCCCTCACTCGTCTTGGATCCATCTCTAAAAATAGAAATATCGGATTTAAGCACCATCTCCTTCCCATCCCAGTC
>CAWVNZ010001280.1:12500-39120 GCA_963930735.1 Dioctria linearis
AATAATATTTCATAATTTTTCACACTCGAAATATGTGCGGTACGCGCAACGAGGTAATAACTAAAGGAGATGCAATCATATGTACGATCCGTGTACATGAGCGTACCCAAAATCTCCCTGCATTTGTGTATGTTTCATTCCGCCATTTTTGGTCTTCGCTATCAGATCCATACTTAGGTTTGGTTTGATTTGGGCTTGGCGCATTGACACAGGAAAACTCATGAAATAACCGTAGGGGCACGAAGCAAATATTACTCAAAAACTTTTATCACTGAGCTTTTCTTCTTAATTATTAACTTTTTTATGTTCATGTTTGCAAATTCAGTAAATACTTTTAAGTTTATGAAAATAAAAGCGATTAAAATTGTGAACAATATCAGTGTCAATGTGTTCGAAATGGGTACGTGATATTTTCTCATTTGCATCTCCTTTAGTTCTTACCTCGTTGGGTGCGCGTTACAAAGGCTTGACATTCTGCTAAATTTCAATTTCCTACGCCAAGTAGTTTTCGAGAAAAACATCTGTGAGAGCTAGACGGACGAACGCATGAACGATCTTATAATGGTTCCGTCTTGCTTCTTTTAGTGTGCCTATACAGTTAAAATGTTTGGAAATACATTTTAAAAAGCCTCGGTTCCGGAATCCTTTAGAAATAATAAGTTCAAAATGTTAAGCCAAAGACAGTTTTGGATCAAATATTACTCCTAGGTCTGAAGCTCTAGGAATGAGAATATCATTGATTGTGTAAGTAAAGAAAAATATTTCGAATTTTCTGGTTAAACTCATAATTTTTCATTTGGAAACATTCACTTTTAATTTATTCATGGAGCACCATGTAAATAATCGATTAATATCAGCTTGAAGTGAGAAGCAATCGTTCAAGGAATCGATTTTTGCATAAAATTTAAGATCATCAGCAAATATTAAATAATTCGCGAAGTAAAAATTCCTAACTATGAAGAGTGGAAAAAGTAAGGGTCCTAAATGACTGCCTTGAGGAACACCAAAAGTAACAGATATGACTCTAGAAATAATATTGCCAATTTTCGCATATTGCTTACGGTTCCTTAAATAATATTCAACTCAATTCAAGATCGATGAATAAAAGCCAACTAGAAGCGGTATATTAACTCTATCGAATACCTTAGCAAAATCAGTATAGACTACTTGGGTACCTTCTTCAATAGAATTAATCGCAAAATTAGAAAATATTGTCAAATTTGTTGCATATGACTTACCAGAGCTAAATCCATGCTGCTGGGAAACTATTAACTCGTTTACAATAAAACTAAATTTAGTATTCATTACAGAATCTAATAATTTGGGAACATTATTCATTACAGACAATCCACGATCATGTTTTAACCCGGATTTAGAAATTGATGTTATGAAAGAAAGTTTCCAATCATCAAAAAAAAGTCTAAACCGAAGAAATTAAAAATTTCAGTTAACGGAGATGATAGCGATTTTGTGCAGTGTCTTAAGAACGAGGGACATAGGTTATTAGTATCTTATTTAGTACTTAAATTAATTTTCAATCGATAAGAAGCCGATGTCCACCGCAGAGTTATCTGATATTTGACAACAAGTAGTGTTCCAGTTATCAGCTTGGGTACCATAGACCAATATTTCTCAAACTGAGAGCCGCGGCCCCCTATGGGGCCATGAAGCTCACTACAAGGGGGCACGACATATTTAAGTATTTATATTTTTCTATATTTATTTACTATTAAAAAATTTGAAATTCTTTTTAAAAAATAAAAAAAAATTCTATGGAAAATTATGTATTCAAAAAATTTATTTACTTTTCAAACTCGTTATTTCTTTTAAATTTGATTTCGCGATTTCGCAGTATACTTAGTTACTTAGCAACACAGAAGTTCATTTTGAAATTTTAAAAATTGTTAGAAAATAATATTTTGTTTCAACCAAGTAAAGGAGATGAGAATGAGCAAATATCATGCAGCCATTTCTAACACATTGTCACTAATTTCGTTTGTACAGAAGTTCCGTAAAATTTTAATCGCTTTTATTTTCTTACGGCCAAAAGCATTGACTGAGTTTGCAAACATAAACATAAAAAATTTAATAATTATATATTAGGAGAAAAATTTCAGTGGTAAAAAGTTTGTTGGTATGATTTGTTTCGCAACCCCTCGGTTATTTCATTTTTTCCTGCATCAATGCTAAGCCCAAAACAAATTCAAAATTTCGCATCGAAGTAAACATGAATTTTACCGCGAAGACTAAATAGGGCGGAATGAATCACACACGAATGCAGGGCATTTTGACTACGCTCTTGTACATGGATTGTACGTATGATTGCATCTCCTTTAGTTATTACCTCGTTGGTTTCAACAATTTCGGATTGTGTAGTTTATTGTATTAGTATTAAAAAAGTTAACAAAGTGAACGTATTAAAACAAGTGTATTTAAAAATATTCTAAAACTCATAAATTTAATCCTATCCCTAGTAACCAAGCCCACGGATGTTCATCAGATATTCTAAGGAAATTTTTCTGTCCGTGGAATATTCTCGAGAATGTCTAAAGAATTTTATGGGAATGTCACGGGGCAAAAGTTGCGTTGTCCAAAGAAAGTATGCCGTCATTATTCCAAAGAATTTCTTCAGAAATCATAAGAACAATGTCTTTGGATACTTACCGGATATTTTTCACGGATACACTATGGAGAGTTTGTTTGGATATTCTGCAGAATTATGCTACAGAAATTCATCAGAAATCAGAATTTTCAAAATTTCTCTAGGCTACAATAAATAAAAAGCATTTTAAAGATATTATTGTTAACAAAATAAAATTAATTTTTGAGAAATTCATTAAAATAAAACAAAACAATTCCATTATAAAAAGAAAGAAAAAAAAATCTTAAATTTATTCACTGCTGGATGTTTTTCCTCCAGTTTCTCTGTGAATTAAATTATTTTCAATAAATTTCAGTCTGTTAGACGAGAAATCTCTTTCATGTAATTTCTTCTTGGTTTATCCATATGCCGGCAGGCAAAAAAGGAGGAACAATCACCCAATTTCAAAACGCAATGAGTTATCTTGCCACCATATAATTCGCACATACTTTTTATAAAAAGTATTTATATGGGCAATTGGTGTGACCTGCAACATTGAACTTCTATGGTAGGCGATCAGAGATAACCATATCGATGAGACCTCTCTGATCGCTGGGTCGAAAAGTTCAATAATTTTTTTTTTTTCACTTAAAATGCATTTTGTATTTGCATTTTTCAGTCTGTTAGACGAGAAATCTCTTTCATGAAAAAATTTTTAGTCTTAAAAGTAATAAAATAACTAAATATATATCTTACTTTATTCTTCGTCTGTTTACTACTTTCCTTATGGAGTCTTTTAGTCTACACAGGGTTTTGCGAAATAAATCTTGCGCATCTATCTCCTGTTGAACTCCAAATCGCTCCGCGCAAAATTCTAAAAGTATATAAAAAATGGTACTTTATTAGAGTTATTTATTAATTATTATTTATTATTTCACCACACACACGGCAAATTGCAAATGATATTTCACTTTTTATTATATATTATAAGAAAAAGAGAACTTTTAATTATACCTATCAAGCCACAACATTAAAATTTATAACTATATGTATATATACATATATGTTAAATATAAAGCAATTTACTTACCTTTGTTTTTATCGATTTGACAAATTTGTTCCCAATATGAAATTCACATCACTCACAAGAACGCAACACTAAATGCATGTGATTTGAGGACAATATTCATTTCCATAGCAGAACCCTAAATAGTTTTTCCTAGAAACAATAAAACATTGGAATTTCATTGGATAACGCCTGGATGCAATGCAAATTTATTCTGAAGAATATCCATGGTATGTCCAGATTCTTCAGTTAATTTACACTTTTTCCATCAAATAAAAAGGAAAAAGTTGATAAAATAAAAAGAACGACAAATTTATCAAAAATGTTGTCCAGTACTTATCCGCTGTTTTTCCAATGAAGGAAAAAGAATGGAGATTTCTTTGGACAAAGTGTAGATTTCAAATACTACTTTTTCTGCAGTATGTCCACACTTTCTCCATATATTTTCATATACGGAATTCTTCAGAAAAATAATGGACAAATCAAAGAACAGTTTTAAATATTGTCCACAATTGTCCACTGTTTTGCCAGTTCTAATCTCATATAAAATTTCTACGGATATTCGTTAGATTTTCCTAGGAATGTCAAAATAGAGCAGGATAAAACTTCGGAACAAGTAACGATTTCGTTCTGTGTTGGAATTTTTTGGATAAATATTGGAATTCCGGCCAATATTTTTGTAGTTTAGTTTGGAAAATGTGAGGACATCGGAACGGTGGTTACTAGGGATATCCGAGCTAATTATTATTATTGATTTTAATTAACTAATAAATTGAACTGCTATTTTCGTAAAATTTCAACGATTTCAGTACTAGCTTTAAAAATGGATAAGTGGCTAATAAAAACACATAATGAGCGAAAAAATAATGAACTTGTACAAGAATCAGTAGAACTACCATCTGCAACAAATTCAACTTTACTAGGAACTTCTCCGTCAACATTAACAACTGGTAATAAACGGAAAGTGGCCCCAGATAATAAGGCTCAGTTAAAAAATCGCAAATACAATTCTGATTATTTGAAATATGGATTTATTTCCACCACACTTAATGGTCAAGAAGACCTTTGTGTGTTATTTTTTCAACCAATTGTCAAACGACAATATGAGGCCAGGAAAACTAGTGCGTCTTTTAGCTACTTTGTACCCTGAATACCAAAAAAAGCCGCTTGATTTTTTTCAAAGAAAGGTAGCTGATAAAAACGGACAAACGAACTCTCTTTCAAAATAAACAAAACTAACTGGTAACCTGCTAAAAGCATCTTTTGAAGTTGCGCTATTGATTGCAAGAACCAAAAAGCTTACACGATAGGAGAAGATCTTATATTACCTGCAGCAATTAAAATTTGTGAAATTATACACAATGATAAAATTGCTAATCCTTTGAAATCTATTCCTATCTCAAATGATACTATGAAAAGAAGAATTGATATGATGGGATGTAATATGAAAGCTCAATTAATATCTCTTGATGAATCTACTGATATAACAAATTATGCACAGTTAATAGTTTTTGTAAGATATCTGTACAACTGCCAAATTCATGACGATTTACTATTTTGCCGGAAGCTTTTGACTACATCAAGGAATATTGATATTTTTGTAAAAGTGAGTTATTTTCAGAGAATGAGTTTGAATGGTCAAAATGTGTAGGAGTATGCACAGATGGTGCAGCAGCAATAACTCGGAGAATTTCTGGATTCAAGGCAGAAGCACAAAAAATATCGCCAGAAGCGCATCATATTCACTGCTTAATACAGAGAGAACATTTATTTTTTCGACAAGCTTGTTGCGAACTCAGGGAAATTTTGTGTGGAGTTACAACTATCGTTAATTTTGTAAAAAATTGTGCTGTAAATTCAAGATTATTTATTATTTTATGTAAAGAGATGGGTTCACTACATGAGGTTTTGTTGTATCATACTGACGTAAGGTGGCTTTCATGTGGAAAAGTTTTAAACAGAATTGGTAGAACTTAAAGATGAACTTCGACTATTTCTTCGCACTTTAGTGATGAAAAGTGGATGTGTCGTCTTACAACTAATTTAGCAGATTTTTTGATAATGTAAATCAATTAAATCTTTCTTTGCAGAAAAAAGATACCAATATTTTTGTCTTGAATACAAAACTTATTGCTTTCCAACAAAAGCTTTGTTCATGGTTAAACTCTATTATCGAAGGAAATATTGAAATGTTCCCTAAATGAGTTTCTTAGCACCAGTGAAATATCAATCTCAAGTTCAATTAAAAAAATAATACGAAATCATATTGACGAATCTAAACGATTTTTTACTAAATTTTTCCCAAACGAGGGTCGAAAGTACGACTCCCAACGAACAATTTTTGTCCTATATAAAGCTCGGAGCTCTGCTAGGGAATAAATCTTGCGAACTTAAGATGTTATAAGAAGCCAGATTATTGTCTCACTGAGTTCCCAGAGAATTGCACTAGACTCTTATAGCGCCAAAGTGGAGAATCCCATATCATGCTCGGGGAATAAAATTTAATGTTGATATAGGAATAATAATTCCTATAATCTACTTATATCTTAATCTCATCTTGATGCTCAGAGCTTATATAAGACTTTATATGTACCCTATTGTAGAAATTTAGTGTTATAACATTGTTGTATGATTTCCTAAATTGGTCTACTTCACTTATATAGGAATTAAATATATCCCTATGTAATAACCTATTTAGGAACAAATTAACTTATATACGAAAAGTGATCCTAGTTGAGTCTACAAATATATTATTCATGTGGAACTTATTATGCATGCGTGACTTAGAGTCCTATAGAAAGTTTTCACTTAACACAAAATATGGTATTATAAAATATGATTGAGGAACATATTTCTTAATAATAAAATTATTTTTTCACATTGGTATATATTTGAATTTACCAACGATTTAAATTATACTGTTAGTATTTAACACGTTAGATCGAAAAATAACATAGAAATAGAATGTTTAATTAATTATGGTCCAAAATAGTTATGCTCATTTGGTTCTCTAAATAAATGGAACTAATGTGAATTTATCTAGTGTTCAATAAATTTATCAATATGTCATTATTTTCATGTTTCTAAGCTAATTTACACCTAAATAAAAATGCGTCCTTCTTTTAATAAAAAATTGGCCGTCCAAATAATCAGCAAACATGGCCACTGGTTAGGGATACATAAGAAAGAGATGATATTGGACTTCAATTCTCCCTTAAAGATTATAAATGTTGATATAAAACACAAAATTTCCTAACATGACCTCAACACGTACATAAGTAGGAATAAATGCTTATATAGGTAACTAATTCCTATATAAAGATGTAAATTGCTGTGTTGAGAATAGATATTTTGATATGGGACTTGTAGTGCTATATAAGCATAGTAGAGCGAATACCGAAACAAAAACATTCATATAGCACTTATGTTTCTATTTCGAGATGAGAATTCCTATATGAATTCCTATATGAGAATTCCGATCGGCCAGCGTACTGTGCTTTTAAAAGATTCTTGACAGTTGAAAGGACAAGTTGCAATAAATGTTTGAACGTGAGCACAGGGGCATACGTTGATATTTTTAATTTAAAACACTCAACTCGGTCTTTCAGAATTGAGTTGAGTGTATGAGACCTTATATACTCAGCGGAAATGAAACAAAAATCCAAGACGACCATTGCAAAAACATCAGGAAACTCGTGAATATTAAATAATATAAGCCAAAATTCTTCATTCGAACTTTTAAAAATTGGCAAACCGTCTAGGTTTATGTTAATCGAAATCTGTGTTGGTTGATTAATGTTTCGATAACATTGTTTTAAACAAAACTCGAGCCCTTGGTGCCAATAGTGACCATCCGATGGTGATGATCCTATTTGTACAATATTACCACGGTTCATTTTAGTTGATGGTGTGCGGAGTATAGTTCTTGGATCAGTAGGTAATAAGTTCGGAGTGTGTCCATTACAAATTTTGAACAACTCTCTCAATTCTTTTTGTGATATATTATTTTGCAACGCTCACACCTTCAGAGTAATTCTAAATGTTTCCTTTTTCATCACATCATCAATAATTTTTTCATTTTCTACATCATCAGAATCATATTCATCATCATACTGGTCATCATGATTATGAAGAATAGGTAAAGGTCTACCGATTATATATTAACAATATTTATGCATACCTGGTAGCATAGTAGTAAGCAGCACTGAAGGTGAAGCAATACTGGGGCCAATAATCGTTGGTGGAAGTTTTGGTATCCTGTAAATTAATGGCTTCGTAGCAGATGATGTATTGCTAGTCAACGGCGTAGATGATGCTATTTTTAGAACATTTTTTCTTACTTTCCTATGATAAGTACTGGATGTTTTTATTACTTATCCATTAAATTCGTTATTGTAATTCTAATTTCACTGTTCTTAACCAACTGCGGAAAGGAGGGTAGTATATTAAACTTTTTCTTGGCGTTGTACTACCCGCGGACCGCAACATGACACTTTAGCATCTCCTATGAGCTTTGGTGTAGGAACACAATTTCCAAGTGATCTCCTTGATCCTATATAAAACTTCACAAAATACTGATTGCTTATATGAGTGTTGATATCGAAAATGAATTCTTACTGAAATTTCTTATGCCCCGCAGTCTTATATAAGGGTTGATTGGAGATTGATTTTTGATATGAAGCTTGATATATGAACATACTTCCCAAGAGCTGTACTCCCATATTTAAATTCTCCAATACTGATATAGGAATATTATATAGGATCACAATTCTCTGGGAATTATAGTTCCATATACTCACGTTTATAGCACTTATATTCAAGTAGTAAATTCTTCATATAACACTTATACTCCTTAGACTCATATAGAACTACAAATGTAGATATAACACTCTAGTTATTCCTTTAAGAATTACAAGATCTATGTAAGAACTTAAAAATTGACCGAGATTTATATAGGAGCCATATAGGAAACATTCCAAATTTTTAGCACTTGAAGTCTTAACGATGTTCCTTGGGCTGGGTAAGAATCCCATTTGCTAAAATATTGAAATATGATCATATTACTTGGGTGGCTCAAGAAGAATTGATTGATATTAGATCCGATAATTCAATTGAATTAGATTTTAATGAAAAAAGTCTAAAAGAATTTTTGATAAGGCAACAGCAAGAATATCCGTCTATCGCAAAAAAAGCATTGCTCAATTTAATGCCTTTTGCAACAACGTATCTTTGCGAAACAGCTTTTTCTTCATTACTTAAATTAAAAATAAACACAGATCGTCCCTTTCAACGAACTCTTTGGAGCAAAACCTTCGAATTAGTATTTCTGAAATTTCACCGGATATTGATTATTTATATAAAAATATGCAATCGCATCCCTCCCATTAAAATCTTATTCGTTCTTATTACTTATATTATTTTTGAAAAAGTTTTGAAGTTTATTTTGTTTGGAAAACTTAAAAGAATTTCATTATTTGTAATAAATATATTGTTTAAAAAAATTAATGATAAATGGTACCTTATTATTATTATTTTTTGGGAGGACTGAATTTTTTTTCCGATTTATCGAGCCGCAATACAAAAACGTTTGAGAAGCACTGCCATAGACGATCTGAAAATACTCTGCACCGAGATCACGACCAGTTTGCAAATCATAGGGAAACCTAAAGATAGGACGCATTTTATTCAAGACCAAAAATCATTGCTGTTGTAATTTCTGCTGGATTCAACCGACAATACGTATTGTCTGTACAAGAATCTATGTAAGAATTCATATTCTTTCCTCAAACGCTTAAAAATTTTAAAGTTATTGGGATCACTAGTAGACTTGTATAGTTTATGCGCCTTGAGTTTAGAATTCTTCAATTTAGAAAGACCTTTATTGAACCACTTCGGGTGCTTATTAATATGCTTAGGAACGAATTTAGATAAACCTTTTTAATATAAACTTACAGCTGTTTCGATCCTATCGGATCATCCTCACATGTGTATGTATAGAGATGTATATAAGGCTTTTGAGTATTTTGACAAGGTGAAAAATGTTAACTCCGCTATTACATATTTAGTAGCATTTGATTACTCCTCTGAGGATGACCCGACAGGATCGAAAGTTTAGATTAAAAAATGTTTTTGTGAAATAAAGTACGCAACAAGCTGAACTTCTCTTTTTAATAGTAATAGTTATAGTATTTATAGTAAATGCAATTTAATAAACTAAATCGTGAAATCCGTTCATCATATTTCCACACAAAACTTATATCTATAAAATATAACGATAAAAATACTGATAGAAAATTATCTACTGCTTGAAAATTAAGAAAAACGTCAATAGAAATCTGCCAAATAACAAATACAATTTATTTGCAAGAAAACTTTACTTTTGGTTTTTTTTTGCGTTCAAACTTTAACTATGTTTTACTCAATTTTTCAGCAATATTAGGTATGGAACAAATTAAAAATAAAACGACAATAAATATTCTACACCACGAGAAGACAAAAAAAATATAAGGATGGGGACTATAAATGATAACGCCGATAAACTTTCAAAGTTTGTGGTTTATTTCAATACCCAAGATAAACTGAATTGGTTAGTAAGAATTATTGCAGTCGAGACCCGAAATAAATATCTTTATCAAGACCCAGAATATGTATCTTTATCTCATTCGTTACGCAAGATAAAGTAAATTGGTTGGTACGATTTAATCCAGTCGAGACCCGGAATAACTATCTTTATCTCATTCATTACCCAAGATAAAGTAAATTGGTTACTAACATTTATTCCAGTCGAGAACCGAAATAACTATCTTTATCTCATTCGTTACCAAAGATAAAGTAAATTGGTTAGCAAGATTCATTCCAGTCGAGACCCGGAATAACTATCTTTATCTCATTCGTTACCCAAGATAAAGTAAATTGGTTAGTAAGATTCATTCCAGTTGAGACCCGGAATAACTATCTTTATCTCATTCCTTTCCCAAGATAAAGTAAATTGGTTAGTAAGATTCATTCCAGTCGAGACCCGGAATAAATATCTTTATCTCCGTCGTTACCCAAGATAAAGGGAATTAGTTAGTAAGATTCATTCCAGTCGAGACCCGGAATAACTATCTTTATCTCATATCATTCCCAAGATAAGGTAAATTGGTTAGTAAGATTCATTCCAGTCGAGACCCGGAATAAATATCTTTATCTCCGTCGTTACCCAAGATAAAGGGAATTAGTTAGTAAGATTTATTCCAGTCGAGACCCGGAATAACTATCTTTATCTCATTCCTTTCCCAAGATAAAGTAAATTGGTTAGTAAGATTCATTCCAGTCGAGACCCGGAATAAATATCTTTATCTCATTCGTTACCCAAGATAAAGTTATTGAGTTAGTAAAATTTATTCTTGTCCTTACCCAGAATTTGATAATAATTTTAAGTTATTACCACTAGCCAAGTCGATTCCGATGTATGTATCACTAAGTGCTGGATGCGAAAGAGATTCAAGTTAGCCTGCGTCTTATATTGCCTCTGAATTGCACACAGCACCAACAATAGTGCAATTGACTTTAGCGGCTATGAGTAACAACTGCAATTCTGAGTATGTGTGTTGCCGTTGTTCATTTTGTCTAGGTGAAGTTATTATAACTACAAAATATACGATTGGCTACCTATTGTAATATTATTTAAGTTTTAAAAAAGATTTTTAAAAGATACATTTAACTGAAAAGACAACTTAATCTAACTACATTTGATTAATTTCGTCTAATTATATTGTGTTCCGATTTTGTTTGTGTGGAATGTAGCCATAATGTGTCGATTGTTGTCTTCACTTTGCTTTGCGGCCCAGGGTACTTAAATCAATCCATTTTCGAATTCCCATTGCGGTATTCAGCAGTATTTTGTGAAATTAAATTAAAACCGAATCATGTTAAATATTTATTAGTGTAAAGTATCATAAAATGACAACTTCATCTTCGCTTGAGCAACTGGTATTTATAACTATAATAATTTAACTGAAATCAGTACTCATTCAAATTTTCTGAATCTGCGTGTGCAGCTGAGTAAATACCTATACACCGCATGTAAGAAACCACATAAATTTTTTGTGAATAAGGAATTCAATTCCTTCTTTGTGTGGTCCTTGAGGAAAAAGTATATCACATATTACCTAAAAGTTCTAAAAACGGGATTCCGCATTAAAGATGAATCTTCGAAATACCCATTCCATAACTACCTACATAACATCAGACCACTGCCATACCAACTTTTACGAAACTCTTAAAATATGTTTATCATAACACTGCAGTGGCGGTATTACAGAATTTGTTTACTTCAATATTCTTACTTTATATTTATTTTTATTTATTTTTTTTTCTGTATAAGTACACGCCATATCTACTGGTCAAAATGTTTAAATGCAATAAATTGTCTTCTTTAACCTTTTATCAGTTCAGACCAAACCTTGCGTTACTACAGTCTTATATGTAGTACATTTCAAAAACAAAAAAACAAAAAAAAACATTGAAGAATACTTGCAGCAAGGACGAAATCCAACCACTTGACCAACTGTCACGTCAGCAACAACATTAGTGGCCCCTTCGTATGTGACTTCATAAGTTCTCGTGTTATTAGTTCTTGTTCGTTAGTTGAAAAGTTTTCTTGGTACGTTTTGGTCTATGGATGCGAACGTACACTGGGTGGGCGGTAACATATGATCCGAAAGCATAAAATTGTATTACTAGAAACTTTTCAAAGTTTTTCCCTTTTCGCAGCCTTTTTTCTATTATCCCACACTCGTAGCACATCAAACCGCAAGACTATGTAACTGGGCTATACAATATACTTTACTATACTTATAGTATTGTACTATATACATATATAGGTATAAATTTAGGTTTCCCATCCTCCCATCCTGTGTCGAGATGCTATTATCTTTCGAAAAACTCGCACCATTTGGCTAGCTCCCGTGATGATTTCTGATCCTTTTCTTGTTGTTGTTGTTATTGTTATTATTGTTTTTGTAATTGCAGCTGTTTAACAAGAAATATACGAGAGTAGAAAGATACTGTACTCAACGAAAAATCTTCTGGTAGAATCCTATAATGGTCATTTTCAGTTTGTGGGTGTATGTGTGTGTGTATGTCCACTCAATACCTACATATACTACTCGTATAGTGTGGTGTGTTACAAAAGACAAGAAACATGCCAATATAAAGGACGCTACTATGGTGGTATGATAACCGCACAACTCTACTACTACTCTATATTTCTCTATATTTGTTTGTAAAATTTCTGGCACGAGTAAAGGACGAAATCCTGTGAACGTGCAGAAGGAGAAATTGAGGTTGAATTAAAGTTTTAATTGTCTTACGATTATATTCGTATAGTTGCCGGGTAATTTCAGTTGAAAAACGGTTCTCTTATTACAATCGCACAGCCATATCCTACTCTCCCTGCTCCCGGAATACTTTTCTACAACATTCCTATATGGAGCACAGACTGGTTTTTGTGTGGAAAAGTGCAACCAAGTTTCAGCTCTAAATTGGTACCTACATACCACCAACCCAGATGGACGCTATCATTAAAACTTTGATGTTGGCTAGATTTTCCCATTTTTCTTTCCTTATAAACGTGTGTATACGGTGGAAGGCGGGGGATATGTTTTCGTGTGCCTGCACCGCCTTTTATCATTTTTCATTTTGTTACAGTTTGTAATTGCTCATTCCAATGCTGAGCACCCTGTGATATAACTAATTTAATTTCTTTTAGTACCATCAGTGCTATAGTGGCTGCCGCCGCCAAAACCTGGAACGATAAAGCAATAAATGAACAAATTAAAAACAATCACAGTGTGGTTTTGAAAATGGTACCTACGTAATATGTAGGTAACCGTCATCCCTCGATATATTACTGATTCAACAATTTATAAGGTATAAAAATAAAGTTTATGGCTACATCAATTTGGAGAGCTAAAACATATTTTAAATTATTTTTATAAAAATTTAAAAATTATTATTTCATGACGACCGACGCTCGATTCTCTAACGTACAAAAATATAATTAAGGAAAAGGATAAAAAAAAACTCAGGCACGGCGTAAACGATTCATATCTCAGTATATCAATTTAAATAACTTAACCAAACCTATCCGAAGTTGAAGCGCGTCACTGTCCTTTTTTTTTCTTTTATAACAAGTGCGATCACCTACATATGCAAAGAAACAATTAGAAATTTGATAATTTTATAGCCATTGATTTTTTGAGAGCCTCCAGTAGTACAGGCGATCATCATCCAAGCAGTGGCGGATCCACGGGGGGGGGGGGGGGTCCATGACCCCCGAAAATTTAAAGAAAAAATATTTGATTAATTGGGTTATTTGAAAAGATATATTTATTATTTTATATAATTTTATTTATATAATTCAACTTCAAAAGAAATATTTATTCCAAAATTATTAATATTATAATCTATAGATAAATGTATATTCTTTTCTATAATAAATAACTAATGATGAAATAAATAAAACAAAAGATATAAATAATAAACTTATTCAATCAAATAAAAAAGTCATAACTAAACTAATAGAATTAATAGAAATTATTTCTCATTCAAGAAGAAGAAGTTCCTATCTGTCATTGCAAGTTTCTGTTTTCATGCTTGTTTTTTTGTTAATTTAGTGATTTTATCGTTAATTATTTGATGTTCGTGAGTGATATTGTAATTTAGCCATTACTGTGCCATAGTGCTGTTTGTTATTATCTGCTTGTTTTGCACTCGGCTTGGTTTTTAATTTGTGACTGCAGCTGCGCTGCCCTTTTTGTTTGCCGGTTGAGGCTCATCGTCGTGCTCATCTGTATTGTTTATTGTTTTTTTTTGTGAATTGGGAACTTCTTCTTAATCGCTGGAATTTCTTTTTAATTTATTTTTTATCTATTATATATATATTGATTTTTCATTTGTTATTGTTTTCGATTTTATTTCGGCCCTCTATTTGTGAATATTCTCGCTTTGCGGAGATAATTGTGCATTTTCGTTATTCCCTTCGCGGGCTTAAACCATTCAACGGGCAGGTACATTGCGACTCAAAATTTTTCTTTATTTTTTGTTTATTTCTTTTTTTTTCTTTTTTTTTCTGTACATCTTCAATATTTTTATTTCAATCTCCATCACTGAGAATGGCAACTTGTAAAGTCTGCTCTTTAGAGAAATCAGAGGACGTGGTGGCTTGTGACGGTATATGTGGTAAATCTTTCCACGCTTCCTGCTTGAAGCGGAGCTCCAGAGCTCCTACTCCTGGACTTACAACCTGCAGCGAATGCTCAGATATAAAGCCCTGCCACACATTAAGGTTTGTAAAAAGCTTTACCGAACGTCTTGACTCTTTCTCTACCGCTCAGTCTCTCATTGCGGATAAATTTAATAGCTTATCTATGAACTGGACTGGTCTCGAAGTATTTTCCGATGACATTAATGTTTTAAATGGTAAAATTGATAAGCTGTTGAAACTTGTGGATGTATTGAGCATGAATTCAGACACACTCCTGGACTTACAACCTGCAGCGAATGCTCAGATATAAAGCCCTGCCACACATTAAGGTTTTTAAAAAGCTTTACCGAACGTCTTGACTCTTTCTCTACCGTTCAGTCTCTCATTGCGGATAAATTTAATAGCTTATCTATGAACTGGACTGGTCTCGAAGTATTTTCCGATGACATTAATGTTTTAAATGGTAAAATTGATAAGCTGTTGAAACTTGTGGATGTATTGAGCATGAATTCAGACACACTCCTTGAAAAGTCTCATAACCTAGCTTTCAAAGTTCAAAATTTGTCTGACTCACGGCCATTTGCCAAAGACTCACCATCTGCGTCTCAGAATTCCAACAGCACGTTTCTTATCCCAGTAATCGACGACGTTCGGCGTAGTTGAAAGCGTGTTGAAGGCGATATCGGGTCTTGGGTATCTGCTGTTTCTGAAAACTCGAGACTTATCAGCTCCATGGCGACTGATGTCAAAAAATTATCTCCAGTGGATAAGGAATTGTCTGACTCTCAACCATCACCTCTCCTGCAGCAAGAAGTAGACTCTAACCGTCCGGTACCTAATGCACATAGTAGTAAACCAGCCAAAAAGCAGAGGAACCGCCGAAGACGCCAACATAGTCCCGATGAGGCGATTCTTTCATATCAGGACTCTGTTCAATCCACAGCAAGCGGTGATCTGGCTCTCGTTACATCTGCTTCTGTAGCTGAAGTGAGGGAGCGTTCCACAGTATCGAATGATACTTCATCTGTGTCCCCTCCAGGAAATGGCATTGGTGCCTCTTTGAAAACAGTACCAAAACCTTCGAATGTTTTTGTCACCCGTTTCTCTCCAGAAACGATGTGCGAGGACATATTGAAGTATTTGAAGTCCAAGAATATTGCAACAGATGGTATTTCTTGTCGAAAAATTAGTAAATCCTCTACACCTGTTGCATCTTTTGTTCTAACTGTGTCCGCGGATGAGCAGGATAAGTTATTGGATCCCACTTTTTGGCCCTCTGGCGTAAATTGTTCGTACCGTCTGGACACCAACATAGAAGTCCAGCTAAAATTAGCAGCGATATCTCAAAAAACTCAAATCGCTTTCCCTTTACTATCAAAACGTAAGGGGGATTCGGACAAGAACTGCAGAAATCTTTAAGTCCTCTGTTGCAAATTGTTTTGATATAGTTGCTTTCACTGAAACTTGGCTGCATCATGGTTTTCGCGATGCTGAAATCTTTGACAATTCTTATCAAATTTTTAGAAGAGATAGGTATACTGATTCTGAAGCTCGTGGCGGTGGCGTACTCCTCGCCTGTAAAAACCACTTAAATTGCAGCCAAGTTGAGCTCCCCAGTTTCTCCAACACTCTCGACATTGAACTTATAGTTCTTAAGATGTCTATCTTCAAATATGACGTATACATACTTTGTTGCTATATTCCTCCAGACTCCATAAATATCGTCGACGACAAAGGTCAGAATATTTATGACCTACTCATTTTAACATCTAATTTTATTCATGGTAAGATGGAACCTCTTGACGAATTACTACTTATTGGTGATTTTAACCTACCCAGTATACAATGGGTACTTAATGATGATGACGATGACTATCTTCCACTTAATAACTTGACAACAAGGGCATCACTTTTCCTTGACACTATTTCATCTCTTGGTCTCAGCCAAATCAGTAATGTTAAGAATGACATGGGTAGGCAGTTAGACCTGGTATTTTCTACTGACGCGGGTAAGTTATTAGTTGAACCTAGCCCAGTTATAATGTCTACTCTTGACAAATACCACCCCCCTCTTCAAATTACACATTGCTATGTAACCGAAAACCTCACATATTGTGACGAAGCGCAATACTTTTTCAATTTTAGAAAGGCTGACTTTTCAGAACTTTCCAGTAGACTTACCTCTATTGATTTCTACACATTTCTGTCATGCAATAGTGTTGATGAAGACGTTTCTAAGTTTTACATAATTCTTTTCGATTTATTTTCTTCTTGTATTCCCCGCGACCGTCAGCGGTTGAATAAAACATCACCGCCATGGTTCAATAAAGAACTTAAACGTCTTAAAAATAGGAAGAACAAACTATGGAAAAGTTATATGAGGGACAGGGACATTATAAGTCACAGCAACTTCCTCACATCCTTTAATAAGTTCAGAGAACTTTCTTCTGCACTTTATGATGAGTATGTTCAAAGGATGCGTACGAAATTATTTAGTGACCCGCGCATGTTTTTTAAGTTTATTAATATGAAGAAAAAAACGGACAACTACCCCAATACCATGAGGTACAAGGATTCTGCTAGTGATGATTCGTCTGAAATTTGCGATATGTTTGCTTCATTTTTTGCCAATGCCTTTGCCTCATCAAATTTTCAACCTCAAAATGGCAACTTCAGTCATATGAATGATTCCCATAACGTTTCATTCACTATCCCTTTAATTTCAGAAGAGGATATACTGGATCATATTAATGGGCTTCCAAATGACTTCACAACTGGTCCTGATGGGATCCCTCCAGCCTTTTTTAAGTCATGTTGCCTCGCCCTGGTAGCTCCGCTGAGAATTATCAGATTAAATCTGTTAACGATTGTGAACAGGTACAGGGTGACCTTCAAAAATTTTACAATTGGGGGGGGGGGGGGGGGGGGGGGGGGGGTATTGGGAGAATAGGCCTCTACAAAATTTGTATAGTTTTGTACTCCCAGGGGGGGGGGGGGGTATTGGGAGAATAGGCTTCTAAATTTTTTTTTACATTTTCAACTCCCAAGGGGGGGGGGGTATTGGGAGAATAGGCCTCTACAAAATTTGTATAGTTTTGTACTCCCAAGGGGGGGAGGGGGGGGGGGGGGGGTATTGGGAGAATAGGCTTCTAAATTTTTTTTTAACATTTTCAACTCCCACGGGGGGGGGGGGGTGTTGGAAGAATTGGCCTCTACAAAAATTTGTATAGTTTTTACTCCCAGGGGGGGGGTATTGGGAGAATAGGCTTCTAAAATTTTTTTTTACCATTTTCAACTCCCAAGGGGAGGGGGGGGGGTATTGGGAGAATAGGCCTCTAAAAATTTTTTTAACATTTTCAACTCCCAAGGCGGGGTATTGGGAGATTAGGTTTCTAAATTTTTTTTACATTTTCAACTCCCAAGGGGGGGGGGGGGAGTTATTGGGAGAATAGGCCTCTAAACATTTTTTTATAGTTTTGTACTCCTAAGGGGGGTATTGGGAGAATAGGCTTCTAAATTTTTTTTTTAACATTTTCTACTCCCAAGGGAGGGGGATATTGGGAGAATAGGCCTCTAAAAAAATTTAATAGTTTTGTACTCCCAAGGGTGGGGGGGGGGGGTATTGGGAGAATAGGCCTCTAAAATTTTTTTATAGTTTTGTATTGGGAGAATAGGCTTCTAAATTTTGTTTAACATTTTCAACTCCCAAGGGAGGGGGGGGGGGTATTGGGACAATAGTCCTCTAAAATTTTTTTTTACCATTTTCAACTCCAAGGAGGGGTATTGGGAGAATAGGCTTCTAAAATTTTTTTTAACATTTTCAACTCCCAAGGGGGGGTATTGGGAGAATAGGCCTCTAAAAAAATTTTAATAGTTTTGTACTCCTAAGGGGGGTATTGGGAGAATAGGCTTCTAAATTTTTTTTTAACTTTTTCAACTCCCAAGGAGGGTATTGGGAGAATAGGCCTCTAAAAAAATTTAATAGTTTTGTACTCCTAAGGGGGGTATTGGGAGAATAGTCCTCTAAAATTTGTTTTACCATTTTCAACTCCCAATGGTGGGGGGGGGGGGGGGGGGGGTATTGGGAGAATAAGCTTCTAAAATTTTTTTAACATTCTCAACTCCCAAGGCGGGGGGGGGGGGGGGTATTGGGAGAATAGGCCTCTAAAATTTTTTTTATAGTTTTGTACTCCCAAGGCGGGGTATTGGGAGATTAGGTTTCAAAATTTTTTTTTAACATTTTCAACTCCCAAGGGGGGGGGGGGGGGGGGGGGGGGGGGTATTGGGAAAATAGGCCTGTACAAAATTTGTATAGGTTTGTACTCCCAGGGGGGGGGTATTGGGAGAATAGGCTTCTAATTTTTTTTAACTTTTTCAACTCCCAAGGGGGGGGGGGGTATTGGGAGAAGGCCTCTACAAAATTGCTATAGTTTTGTACTCCCAAGGGGGGTGGGGGGTATTGGGAGAATAGGCCTCTAAGATTTTTTTATAGTTTTGTACTCCCAATGGGGGGGGGGGGTATTGGGAGAATAGGCTTCTAAATTTTTTTAACATTTTCAACTCCCAAGGGTATGGGAAGAATAGGCCTCTACAAAAATGTGTATAGTTTTTACTCCCAAGGGGGGGGGGGGGGGTATTGGGAGAATAGGCTTCTAAAATTTTGTTTACCATTTTCAACTCCCAAGGGGGGGGGGGTATTGGGAGAATAGGCCTCTCAAAAAAAATTTATTGTTTTGTACTCCCGAGGGGAGGGTATTGGGAGAATAGTCCTCTAAAATTTTGTTTACCATTTTCAACTCCCAAGGGGGGGTATTGGGAGAATAGGCTTCTAAATTTTTTTAAAACATTTTCAACTCCCAAGGGGGGGGGGGGGGGGGGGGTATTGGGAGAATAAGCCTCTAAAATGTTTTTTATGTTTGTACTCCCAAGGGGAGAATAGGCTTCTAAATTTTGTTTTTGACATTTTCAACTCCCAGGGGTGGGTATTGTTAGAATAGGCCTCTACAAAAATTTTTATAGTTTTGTACTCCCAAGGGGGGGGGGGCAGAATAGGCCTCTAAATTTTTTTATAGTTTTGTACTCCCAAGGGGGGGGGGGGGGAGAATAGGCCTATAAATTTTTTTTATAGTTTTGTACTCCCAAGAGGGGGGGGGGGTATTGGGAGAATAGGCTTCTAAAATTGTTTTTTAACATTTTCAACTCCCAGGTGTGGGGGGGGGGGGTATTGGGAGAATAGGCCTCTACAAAAATTTGTATAGTTTTGTACTCCCAAGGGGGGGGCAGAATAGGCCTCTAAAAATTTTTTATAGTTTTTGTACTCCCAAGGGGGGGTATTGGGAGAATAGGCTTCTAAATTTGTTTTTTAACATTTTCAACTCCCAAGGTGGTGGGGGGTATTGGGAGAATAGGCCTCTACAAAAATTTGTATTTGTTGTTTTTTTTTACCATTTTCAACTCCCAAGGGCGGGGGGGAGTATTGGGAGAATAGGCCTCTAAAATTTTTTTTATAGGTTTGTACTCCCAAGGGGAGGTTAGGTTTCTAAATTTTTTTTTACATTTTCAACTCGCAAGGGGGGGGGGGGTATTGGGAGAATAGGCCTCTAAAATTTTTTTTATTTTGTACTCCCAGGGGGGGGGGGGTATTGTTAGAATAGGCCTCTAACATTTTTTTACCATTTTCAACTCCCAAGGGGGGGGGGGTATTGGGACAATAGTCCTCTAAAATTTTTTTTACCATTTCAACTCCCAAGGGGGGGTATTGGGAGAATAGGCTTCTAAAATTTTTTTTAACATTTTCAACTCCCAAGGCGGGGTATTGGGAGATTAGGTTTCTAAATTTTTTTTACATTTTCAACTCCCAAGGGGGTGGGGGGAGTTATTGGGAGAATAGGCCTCTAAACATTTTTTTATAGTTTTGTACTCCTAAGGGGGGTATTGGGAGAATAGGCTTCTAAATTTGTTTTTTAACATTTTCAACTCCCAAGGGAGGGGGATATTGGGAGAATAGGCCTCTAAAAAAAATGTTGTAGTTTTGTACTCCCAAGGGGGCGGGGGTTTTGGGAGAATAGGCCTCTAACATTTTTTTTCATTTTCAACTCCCAAGGGGGGGGGGGGGGGTATTGGGAGAATAGGCCTCTAAATTTCTTTTATAGTTTTGTACTCCCAAGGGGGGAGGGGGGTATTGGGAGAATAGGCTTCTAAAATTTTTTTACCATTTTCAACTCCCAAGGGGGGTGGGGGTATTGGGAGAATAGGCCTCTAAAAAAAATTTAATAGTTTTGTACTCCCAAGGGTGGGGGGGGGGGGGGGTATTGGGAGAATAGTCCTCTAAAATTTGTTTTACCATTTTCAACTTCAAGGGAGGGTGGGGGGGGGGGGGTTTTGGGAGAATAGGCTTCTAAAATTTTTTTTAACATTTTCAACTCCCAAGGGGGTATTGGGAGAATAGGCCTCTACAAAATTTGTATAGTTTTGTACTCCCCAGAGGAGGTATTGGGAGAATATGCCTATACAAAATTTGTATAGTTTTTGTACTCCCAAGGGGGGGTATTGGGAGAATAGTCTTCTAAATTTTTTTTTTAACTTTTTCAACTCCCAAGGGTGGTGGTGGGGGGTGGTGGGGTATTGGGAGAATAGGCCTCTAAATTTTTTTTATAGTTTTGTATTGGGAGAATAGGCTTCTAAATTTTTTTTAACATTTTCAACTCCCAAGGGGGGGGGGGGGGTATTGGGACAATAGTCCTCTAAAATTTTTTTTTACCATTTTCAACTCCCAAGGGGGGGGGGGGGGGGGTATTGGGAGAATAGGCTTCTAAAATTTTATTTAACATTTTCAACTCCCAAGGGGGGTATTGGGAGAATAGGCCTCTAACATTTTTTTACCATTTTCAACTCCCAAGGGTGGGGGGGGGAGGGGGGGGGGTATTGGGAGAATAGGCCTCTAAATTTCTTTTATAGTTTTGTACTCCCAAGGGGGGGGGGGGGGGGGGTATTGGGAGAATAGGTTTCTAAATTTTTTTTTACCATTTTCAACTCCCAGGGGTTGGGGGGGGGGGTATTGGGAGAATAGGCCTCTAAAAATTTTTTTATAGTTTTGTACTCCTAAGGGGCGTATTGGGAGAATAGGCTTCTAAATTTTTTTTAACATTTTCAACTCCCAAGGAGGGGGGGGGGGTATTGGGAGAATAGGTTTCTAAATTTTTTTTAAACATTTTCAACTCCCAAGGGGGGGGGGGTATTGGGAGAATAGGCCAATAAATTTTTTTTTATAGTTTTGTACTCCCAAGGGAGGGATTATTGGGAGAATAGGCTTCTAAAATTTTTTTTTACATTTTCAACTCCCAAGGGGGTATTTGGAGAATAGGCCTCTACAAAATTTATATAGTTTTGTACTCCCCAGGGGAGGTAGAATTTTTTTATAGTTTTGTACTCCCAAGGTGGGGGTATTGGGAGAATAGGTTTCTAAATTTTTTTAAACATTTTCAACTCCCAAGGGTGGTGGGGATGGGGGGGGGGGGGGGTGTTGGGAGAATAGGCCTCTAAAATTTTTTTTATAGGTTTGTACTCCCAAGGGAGAATAGGCTTCTAAATTTTTTTTTAACATTTTCAACTCCCTAGGGAGGGGGGGTATTGGGGAAAATAGGCCTCTAAAAATATTTTATAGTTTGTACTCCCAGGGGGGTGGGGGGTATTGGGACAATAGTCCTCTAAAATTTTTTTTACCATTTTCAACTCCCAAGGGGGGGGTATTTGGAGAATAGGCTTCTAAATTTGTTTTTTAACATTTTTTATTGGGAGAATAGGCCTCTACAAAAATTTGTATTTGTTGTTTTTTTTACCATTTTCAACTCCCAAGGGCGGGGGGGGGGGGGTATTGGGAGAATAGGCCTCTAAAATGTTTTATATGTTTGTACTCCCAAGGGGAGAATAGGCTTCTACATTTTTTTTTAAACATTTTCAAATCCCAAGGGAGGGGGGGGTATTGGGAGAATAGGCCTCTAAAAAAATGTTATAGTTTGTACTCCCTATGGGGGGGGGGGGGGGGTATTGGGAGAATAGGCCTCTAAAAAATGTTTTATAGTTTTGTACTCACAAGGGCGGGTATTGGGAGAATAGGCCTCTACAAAATTTGTATAGTTTTGTACTCCCAAGGGGGGTATTGGGAGAATATTCTTCTAATAATTTTTTTGACATTTTCAACTCCCAACGGTGGGGGGAGGGGGTATTGGGAGAATAGGCCTCTGCAAAAAATTTTATAGTTTTGTACTCCCAAGGGGGAGGGGGGGGGGGGGGAGAATAGGCCTCTAAAAATTTTTATAGTTTTGTACTCCCAAGGGGGGGGGGGGAGAATAGGCCTATAATTTTTTTTATAGTTTTGTACTCCCAAGAGGGGGGGTATTGGGAGAATAGGCTTCTAAAATTGTTTTTTAACGTTTTCAACTCCCAAGGGGGGTGGGGGGTATTGGGAGAATAGGCCTCTAAATTTTTTTATAGTTTTGTACTCCCAAGGGAGGGATTATTGGGAGAATAGGCTTCTAAATTTTTTTTTAACATTTTCAACTCCCAAGGGGGTATTGGGAGAATAGGCCTCTACAAAATTTGTATAGTTTTGTACTCCCCAGGGGAGGTATTGGGAGAATATGCCTATACAAAATTTGTATAGTTTTGTACTCCCAAGGGGGTGTATTGGGAGAATAGTCTTCTAAAATTTTTTTTTTACTTTTTCAACTCCCAAGGGTGGTGGGGGGGGGGGGGGGGGTATTGGGAGAATAGGCCTCTAAATTTTTTTTTATAGTTTTGTATTGGGAGAATAGGCTTCTAAATTTTTTTTAACATTTTCAACTCCCAAGGGGGGGGGGTATTGGGACAATAGTCCTCTAAAATTTTTTTTTTACCATTTTCAACTCCCAAGGGGGGGGGGGGGGGTATTGGGAGAATAGGCTTCTAAAATTTTATTTAACATTTTCAACTCCCAAGGGGGGTATTGGGAGAATAGGCCTCTAAAAAAAATTTAATAGTTTTGTACTCCTAAGGGGGGTATTGGGAGAATAGGCTTCTAAATTTTTTTTTAACATTTTCAACTCCCAAGGGAGGAGGGGGGGGGGGGGGGGGGGGGGGGGGGGGTATTGGGAGAATACGCCTCTAAAATTTTTTTTATAGTTTTGTACTCCCAAGGGGGGGGTATTGGGAGAATAGTCCAGTTTTACCATTTTCAACTCCCAAGGGTGGGGGGGGGGTATTGGGAGAATAGGCTTCTAAATTTTTTTTAACATTTTCAACTCCCAAGGCGTGGGGGGGGTATTGGGAGAATAGGCCTCTAAAATTTTTTTTTAACATTTTGTACTCCCAAGGCGGGGTATTGGGAGATTAGGTTTCTAAATTTTTTTTACATTTTCAACTCCCAAGGGAGGGGAGTTATTGGGAGGATAGGCCTCTAAACATTTTTTATAGTTTTGTACTCCTAAGGGGGCTATTGGGAGAATAGGCTTCTAAATTTTTTTTTACCATTTTCAACTCCCAAGGGTGGGGGGGGGGGGTATTGGGAGAATAGGCCTCTAAAAATTTTTTTATAGTTTTGTACTCCTAAGGGGGGTATTGGGAGAATAGGCTTCTAAATTTTTTTTAACATTTTCAACTCCCAAGGGGGGGGGGGTATTGGGAGAATAGGTTTCTAATTTTTTTTTAAACATTTTCAACTCCCAAGGGGGGGGGGGGAGTATTGGGAGAATAGGCCTATAAATTTTTTTTTATAGTTTTGTACTCCCAAGGGAGGGATTATTGGGAGAATAGGCTTCTAAAATTTTTTTTAACATTTTCAACTCCCAAGGGGGTATTGGGAGAATAGGCCTCTACAAAATTTGTATAGTTTTGTACTCCCCAGGGGAGGTAGAATTTTTTCATAGTTTTGTACTCCCAAGAGAATAGGTTTCTAAAAATTTTTTAACATTTTCAACTTCCAAGGGCGGTGGGTATTGGGGGGGTGTGTTGGGAGAATAGGCCTCTAAATATTTTTTTATAGTTTTGTACTCCCAAGGGGGGTACTGGGAGAATAGGCTTCTAAATTTTTTTTTAACATTTTCAACTCCCAGGGGGGGGGGGGGGGTATTGGGACAATAGTCCTCTAAAAATTTTTTTACCATTTTCAACTCCCAAGGGGGATATTGGGAGAATAGGCTTCTAAATTTGTTTTTTAACATTTTTAACTCCCAAGGGGGGGGGGGGGGGGGGGGGTATTGGGAGAATAGGCCTCTACAAAAATTTGTATTTGTTGTTTTTTTTACCATTTTCAACTCCCAAGGGCGGGGGGGTATTGGGAGAATAGGCCTCTAAAATGTTTTTATGTTTGTACTCCCAAGGGGAGAATAGGCTTCTACATTTTTTTTTAACATTTTCAACTCCCAAGGGTGGGGGGGGGGTATTGGGAGAATAGGCCTCTAAAAAAAAATGTTATAGTTTGTACTCCCAATGGGGGGGGGGGGGGGGGGTTTGTTAGAATAGGCCTCTAACATTTTTTCCAATTTTCAACTCCCAAGGGGGGGGGGGGGGGGGGTATTGGGAGAATAGGCCTCTAAATTTTTTTATAGTTTTGTACTCCCAAGGGGGGGTATTGGGAGAATAGGTTTCTAAATTTTTTTAAACATTTTCAACTCCCAAAGGGGGGGGGGGGGGTATTGGGAGGATAGGCCTCTACAAAAATTTGTATAGTTTTGTACTCCCATGGGGGGGGGGGGGGTATTGGGAGAATAGGCCTCTAAAAAATGTTTTATAGTTTTTGTACTCACAAGGGGGGGTATTGTGAGAATAGGCCCTCTACAAAATTTGTATAGTTTTGTACTCCCAAGGGGGGTATTGGGAGAATAGGCTTCTAACAATTTTTTTGACATTTTCAACTCCCAACGGTGGGGGGGTATTGGGAGAAAAGGCCTCTGCAAAAAATTTTATAGTTTTGTACTCCCAAGGGAGGGGGGGGGGGGGAGAGAGATAATAGGCCTCTAAAAATTTTTATAGTTTTTGTACTCCCAAGGGGGGGGGGGGGGAGAATAGGCCTATAATTCTATTTTATAGTTTTGTACTCCCCTCTAAAAAAAATGTTATAGTTTGTACTCCCAAGGGGGGGGGGGGGTATTGTTAGAATAGGCCTCTAACATTTTTTTTCCATTTTCAACTCCCAGGGGGGGGTATTGGGAGAATAGGCCTTTAAATTTTTTTATAGTTTTGTACTCCCAAGGGGGGGTATTGGGAGAATAGGTTTCTAAATTTTTTTAAACATTTTCAACTCCCAGGGGGGGGGGGGGGGGGGGGGGGGGTATTGGGAGAATAGGCCTCTACAAAATTTGTATAGTTTTGTACTCCCAAGGGGGGGGGGGGGGGGGTATTGGGAGAATAGTCCTCTAAAATTTTTTGTTATAGTTTTGTACTCCCGGGGGGGGGGGGGGGTATTGGGAGAATAGTCTTCTAATTTTTTTTTTACATTTTCAACTCCCAAGGGTGGGGGGTATTAGGAGAATAGGCTTCTAAATTTTTTAACATTTTCAACTCCCAAGGGGGGGTGGTATTGGGAGAATAGGCCTCTACAAAATTTGTGTAGTTTTGTACTCCCAAGGGGGGGGTATTGGGAGAATAGGCTTCTAATTTTTTTTTATAGTTTTGTACTCCCAAGGGGGGGTATTGGAGAATAGTCTTCTAAATTTTTTTTTTACATTTTCAACTCCCAAGGGAGGGG